>MU224395.1:893281-939424 GCA_018584345.1 Thuja plicata
GATATGCCCGATGCCTATTGACAGTCTAAGAGAGAGGCTGATTCAAGGATGGCAGCATTAGATGCCCAATACTAAGTGACAACCTCTATGTATAAAATCCTCTAACAAGGTCACACCTAACAGTGTGCTTATAACCTTTAACAGGGTTGGCTCTTAACAGGGCTCACTTTAGAAGAGTGAAAATTTGGGGTACCGGTCCCAATGGTTTTTTGGTTTCCACGTTAAAATCTATGTGTTATGTGTGTATGATTCATTTCTTTACTATTTTATATCTTACATAATTCATTCTGGATATATCGGTATACTCTGCATATATACTGTATTTTGGTAAATAGATGACTGCTTATTGGTAAACATTAAGAAGAAGGTTTAACAGAGCAATCTGACAAATAGTAAATTGATATAAGTTATTCAAGGAATTCATCTTGTAGGACATAAGATAACTTGAGAAATAATTTGTGGTTATAAGTTTTGAATGGTTGATTTAAGGATTAATTTTTGAGGCCACTGATTCACCCCCCCTCTCATTTATTACTAACAAAATTCATCTTTATATCAATAGGTGCATGAGTAGCTCTGATAGGAATAATTTTGATAGGAGTAGCTGAAGCTTGATGGGATCTATTATTCTACAAGGGATTTGGAGGAATGATGGTTTTTGTATATGGAAGAATATGACAAGGGAATGATGGGATGTTATGATCTTGACAAGGATCATTAGATGGTTTAGAAAGGGTACATTTCTCTTGATTTTCAATAGGTTCATTAGAGACGGTGGAAAAGATATCTTGATCTTGCTTGGGAGACGGAGGGCTATCTTCTTGGAAGAAATGGAAGGGGGTGATAAAATCATCATGAGACTCTTGAGATGTGTGACTTTGGTCAACCATTGGATAGGGATGGATGGTGTCTTGATCTTGATCATTATTGATATTTGTTTCTTCACACTTTGGAGTGTCCTCTTGACATGGAGCCACTTCTAAGGATGAGTTAGGAGTTTTGATCTACATATGGGATTATTGACATGCTAATGGAGTATAATTTTGAGTAGGCATGATAAGTGTTGAAGCACATGGAAAATTTGGGTCTATGATCTTTGAATCCTGAGAAAGACTTGCAGTTGTATGCTGATTAGCTTGGATCTCTTTTAGAGGTATTCCTTGAGGGTAGACAAAGTCATCATTAGGCTCAATTCTTGATAGAGATGGTGTGGCTGGTTTTGAAGCTTGAGGAGATGGAGGAATGGTGAAAGAAGTAGATGTGATATGTGAACCATTTCTAGACATGGATTCTTGATATTGATCATGCTTGAGATTAGTATCTTGTTCTTCTTTAGATAAATCATTATGATTGTCTGGTTTAATTATGCCATCATCAAGACAATCTTGGATTTTATGTTTTAACTCTATGCAAGCTAAAGTTTTATGCTCATTGCTTCGTTGATATGTACAATAGGCACTCATGAACTTCAATCCATGTGATGTGACTTGAGGTAATGTGATGAGGTCATGCTCAAGAAGTTCTTCCAATGCTGATTCATAAGATTGTCCCAAAGGAGTGAAGTCCCTCTTGCATTTAACCCATGGTTTCTCTTTCATGAGGTTACTAATCCCTTTGGAGGGAGACTTTGTGGTGTTTTCAGAAACTTTTAGGGCTTTGGAGCCACTTTGTTGATCAAAGATAGCATTGCCATACCAAGATTTCTCCATGTTGGAAGCAAGGGGAGAGATGTGAGAATCATGATCAAATAGCAAAGGATAGGTTAATCTTAATGAGGATTTGTTGGATGGTGTATCCTTTTCCCCATTTAATTCTTGGAGTTTAGATTTCAAAGTTTGAAGTTGTTTTGATAAAGTTTCCATAAGAATCTCTTCTTTCTTGTTGTTAGGACCATAAGGTTTAGCCCATTTTCTTTTAGACATTGTAAGATTGGCTTGATGCACTTGATTAGAAGATTAAAGTGAAGGTATGATGAATCAATTGATTGACTAACAGGTACTGAAGTGGTATCTAAAGTGCTGACTAGGTCCAAGACCAAAAGACAAAAGAGATAATGTCCAATTGAGAGAGAGATAGAAATGACTCTGATCTTGAGTCAAGGTTAATGAACCTGCTTTCACAACTTAGGATAAGGAAAATGCCGATAAAGATGATCAATGTAACAAGGCACTTGGACTAGCACAACAAAATCAGACCTCGAGACAAGAACAAGTCAAATTGTCAACAGATTGCGACCAATGAAAAACTAGTAGTGATGTTGATGAGAACACAGATTTGGTGAAAATTTAGATAGAACCTTCATGAAAGAATACCAATTTGGACAACAATTTGACTGATTTCAGAGTTTTGACACTAGGTGCAAAAACTTGGACAAGCGTTGGATAGTTTAACACCCAAGAGTGTAGATTTTGAGTTGTTTGAGCATTTTGATGTTTAATTTTTTTCTTTGGTTTCTATTTTGATGTTTCACTCACGCAAGACACATCAAGAAGAATGTTTGTTGTAAAAAGAACAGACACACCACAATCCTAGGTAATCTAGGGCAATACATGTTGAATTCCCACTTAAACCAAAGTTCAGCCACACCTACTCATAGAAGACAACTTAGAAGCTTGGAGGCATGGGCTCCTCATAGTGCACTCACTTCTTAGGCACATCAATCTTTGAATCCCAAGGGAATCACTTCCCAAAGGACCCTTGTCTCTACTAAGAGCCGTAAAAGTGTAGGACGTCTTAGTCAGTCTCTGACCTTTCACACTAATAGATAGAGGGTTTTTGGATACTACAACTTTTTTTTTTTAATTAAGGCATCCATTCAGGTGGTTATACTTTTGGCAAATTAGCTCCATTATGGAGGCCTCCCAGCCTATGAAAGTTGCGTTCAATAGGTTTTTACACACCATAAGGGCATTGAGGGAGATCTTCCCGACATAACATAATCAACACCTATTCATTGTGACACTAATCACAATGACATTTATTATATACCGATTCAGAAGGGCTTGGTATTAGCTCGTTACCGGATGGGAAATTCACTCTCACCGGCTCTATTAAAGCTCTCGAGAGGTAGCCACGCTAGAATATTTGCATGAATTTCTCTTACACCCAAGATCTGCGAAGGTGAGGGGAGAGGATACGTTCATGCAATTCTTTGGGATTACAAATCTAGAGAATACTTAAAACACATAAGCAAAGTGATTCTTTTTAAGCATCAAATATGAAGTGTTATTTAACTACAAAATGTAGACATGATAGTTTTGAAAGACACACAAAGTCTTCGACAAGCACCCTGCATCAAACTCATTAGTAGTTTATGATTTTTTTCTTCATTTACAACGTCCTGCAAACCACTGTTAGGCTGTAATCAAAGATAAACATCAAGAAAAACAAATCCAAAGATTGGTTAGCATTATAAAAATTATAAAATAAGAAATTTGATTGCATATTTAGAAATTAGATGAAAAATCATGCACTTTCAAAAAAAACTACACTAAAAAATATTACCGTATGAGCCTGTATGAGGCTCTGGAAGCTGCAAAATAGAGGATTAGATAGGTACAGTAATGAAAACATGCAATTTATGATACATTTGTGACTCCAAACCAAAAATTAACCCCAACCCAGAAATGTTCAGGAAATTCTACCCAAAATTAAAAAAATTGCACTCAATTTGGATGAAAATGAGTGAGATATGATCGTTTGAAGTTAGACAGTAAATTAAAAATGCTCAATAGTGAAGGCTAAGAATTTTCAAACACTGCTGATGTCATCAACACACTGTGTTAAATTTGACAGTTTCCTGGCCATCATAGAAGGCCATGCAGAATGATGGTTTGATGACCATCAAATTTAACATAGTAAAAAAAAAATCAGTTGGGCTACGTGCAGAAGGTCGTATGACCTGTTTGGGAAAAAGAATTTTTGCCACATATTTAAATTTTGTTGGATATGGGTGAGTTTACCGTTGATTTTAACTGAAATAATGATCCAGACGCGATGTTGCTGTCAGATTTGGCTCAAAAAGAGATGTGAGTAAGATTTGGCTCAAAAAGAGGTTTGAGCCCCACGGTGGGCACCATAAATATGCATGTGAAATTGTATCAGATACCTGCAGCTGCAACATACACTTCAACGAACCATTATAGGGTTAGCTAGTTAGAAAATGACAAAATCAGAAGACTAAAATGCCCAAGGCTAACCGACATCAGCTCATTTCCTTCTAGTAGGCAGGAGTTTGAAACTTGCTCTTAGGCCATTGCAAGAAAAAGTGACTACACCAAATCCTAAATGAAGGATTTAAAGAAAGCTATTTGCAAATGATCTAATCTAAATGATTATGCAAATGCAAGATTGATCCCAAGCTAATTAGATTGATTTTAAAGCACCAAAAGAAAGATGATGATTGATTTTAAAACCTAAATCAAATGTGCCCTAAGATTAAGAAGTTTGCATGATTGAAAGTAAATTAACAATTATTCAATCAAAAAGCTATGAAATGATAAAATGCTTGAAACTTTAAGAAATGAAAACTCCATAATAACAATAGCTAAAACTAGGATCCTTTGTGAAGGAAATGAAGCTCTCTTTTATAGAAAATCTCTCCCAAAATTGACTGTCGAGATTAGAGGAAATGAGTGGCTCAGATTCAATTTGAGGAAGCACAATCCATGTGCAAGTAATTTGATTGGTCAAAAGATTGAGTCTTTTTGGAAACTTCCAAAATCAGTTTTCAGTTAACAACTTTGTTTTCAAAATGATAAACAGATAAGATTAAGTTAACTGAATAAAAAAAATTTGTTTCCAAAATGAGAAAAGATAAGATTAAATCAATTGAATAAAATAGATTTATTTCCAATTGAGAAAATATAAGATTACATCAATTGAATAAAACTAATTTATTTCTAAAAATTAGTTGATGACATCATATGCATTTTTAAAGATTTAATTGATTTTAATTGCATATTTTTGTTTTTATTAATTAATTTAATTCCTTTTTGAATTTTATTGAAAATTTAGTAATTTTATTTAATTATATATTAAAATATCAATTAAATAATTAACATAAGGTTAATTTTCCAATATATTGTATTTTTAGAAATTAATTAATTAATCAAGTACAATAATTGATTAGGACTTAGGGTTCAGGTCAGATTAGCTTGAATTTGATAGATTGAGGAATTGCCTGTTTGATTTAGGACTTAGGTTTATCAAGATTAGGGTTTCTTGATATTAGACTGAGATTAGGGGTCTAGGGTCTAGGTGACCACTTTAGGTCATTACAATACCCACTTGATGTAGAAGGTTTAAGGACCTTGTTGAACATTGTTTCTTTTCCTTGTTGAATCAATGTTTTGGCCTATAGAGGAATATACCTGAGGCACAGGTTTACAAGGGAACAACAAGAAAAATAACTAACAGAATTGGCAACTCCGCTGGGGAACTAAGAGATAAGTTCATTTCATAGTTTCTTTTAATATTTGCAAAATTTAAGGGTCAAGTTACATATTTTCAATTCCCCAAGTTGGTTGGGGTGGCGAATCTGAGTTTGGTTGGCTAGTGTTTTAGTTGAAATCACATTTTTGTTTTAGTTCTTGTTTGTTCAAGTTATAAACAACATGAGAAACACCAGAGAAAATATGAAGGAACATCCAAAATTTGAATTTGAGGGTGGGCTCCCAAAGCCTACTAGAAGAAATTGGTCAAAAAGGACAGAGTCTAGTAGTAAAAGTTATTGGAAGCCTAAGGCTTCAATTAAAATTTAGCCCTTGGGTGTTGTCACAGAAGGGAATGATCCTTCTTTTGTAAGTACTGAATTAGATGGTTTAGGATTTTTGACAACATATTTGATACTCTTATCCAAGAAGATGTATCTCAGTAGAAGGATGTAACCCATGTTCAGTATGGAGTGGATAATGAAAAGAAAAGTAATAGGGATTCTAGACCTAGAAATATTTTAAATATGGATACTTCTTCCCAAGATATAAGGAATAACCATTTTCTACAAGATAATCCTTATGAGTAAGATTTAAATCAAATGGATTTAGATCCTATAAACATGGAAGATTCTACAAATTCTGATATTATATTACCCAATCCTAATGAAATTTTTGATAATAATGATGCCTTAAGAAGAGAAATATAGGAACAAATGATTTTAAGGAAAATAATGGAAAAGGATAAAGAGGAAGAGGTCATGGAAGCTATGGTTGAAAATGAGAACTTGCAAAGAAGGTTGGCTCAACTTAAGTTGATGAATCAAGGCTTAGATCAAGGCTATACGGGTTTGAATAAAGAGATCTTTGGTGATGTGGATTCCTTGAGGAGGGAGTGTATTTTGAAGGAGAGTTATTTAAAGAAATGTGACGTGGAGCAGGATCTTGTGATTAGACAAATTGTGGATTGGGAGAATGAATGGCCTTCAAGGGCCCATGCTTCCTTACAAGGTCAACCTTTAGTCAGTAAAAGTAACCCTATACTAGACAAAGGTAAACACAAGGTTACTGGTGTACATGTTAATGAGCCCAAAGATGCAGTAAAGGCATCTCAGGGTATGTCTTTACTTGACATAGAGTTAGAAAGAGCTAGGAGAGTAAAAGATGATATTGCTAGATAGTTAGAAAAAATAGAGTTAGATGCTTCTATTGCAGAAATGAAGAAGAAAATTGCCTTTTTGTAGTCTGATAAAAATATTAAGGCAATTAATACTATTTCTATTACTCAAGGTACCATTGGATTTGGTCCTAAGGTGTGGGCAAAAAATGTTAGTGCTAATGTCCTGGGATCTAGTTTCAGGGTACTGTAAATCAAAACCAAGGTGTTGGTACAAGTGGCCAAACTATTGGGGGTGGTTTTCAGAGAAGGCCCATACATTTGGAGACATATAAGAAATTATTTTTTGATGGTATTCCAAGCCAACCAAATGTCTTCCAAAATGAAATAAGGGATAAAATCCCTAAGTTTAGTGGGAATAATGTAATAAATGGTGAAGAGCATCTAAAGGCTTTCTCTGATAAGATGAATGATTATGAAATAGACCACGATGATATTTTCATGAAGCTATTTGTGCAATCCTTAATTGAAGATGCCAAAGATTGGTACCGTGGATTAGCTAATTGTAGTATTAGTTCATGGGATGATTTTACATAATGTTTTAAAGAACAATATGGTGACAAGGTGAAATCCAATTTTATGTTGAATGAATTCAATAACATCAAGAAGTTTCAAAATGAGAATGTAACTGAATTCAATAACATCAAGAAGTTTCAAAATGAGAAGGTAACTGAATTCAATATCAGATTTTAAAAGGCTATGCATAGACTCTTCCAAGTGTTGAGGTTAGATGAAAATGTGTGTCTTACTACATATTGCAATGCACTGGACAGAAATATTGTATATCTGGTAAGAGATAAAAATCCTAGTACTTTGAGGGATGCATACAAGATCAAAATTAATATAGAAAGTAATAGAAGGGCTTCTGGTAAACTTGGGAAGAGAGATGATGGTAGGTTATGGAAATATCCTAAAAGTAAACCTAATAGATTTCCCAAGGAAGAAAATAAGGTTGATAGAGTTGACAAACTGGTTACTGCAATCAAAGACCTTACTGCTAAGGTGGACAAGAATGAAATGGGCTTGCATAATAACAAACAATATTTTAAAAGGTTTGATAAGCCTTATAGATTGCAGGACATGCGTTATAAGAAAAATTGGAGGGATGGTAAACCTATAGTAGAAGGAAAAAGTGGTACATAATATAAAGAAACTCCTGACCCATTGAAGAGGAATAATGTACACAATGTAGAGAATGCTTCTTGGTGTGTGTCCTACAATATGCCACATTCTCCTCTTGAATGTGTTGTTACACAAGCTTTAGCAAGATCAACTAAGAATGGGGATAAACAAAGTGATAGGGGGGAAGAGGGTCCTCAAATCAATATGTTCATGACATATTCTTGTAATGCCCTACTAGGGAACCAAAGAGAGATTAACCTAAAATATGTTACTAAGTTTGTAGAACATCTTTTTAACGAGTTACAATTGAAAATGAATAACAATGTGGAAGAAATATAACATAAGATAATACATACTCATAAATGCAACTCATTTACAGATTATAAATCCTAAGGGTTCCATGATGTAGAATTATGTAAGTTAACTAATCTACTAAAAACAATCAAACAATATAATATCTTCATATAATGAAAATGAATAACAATAACATCATCTCATAAATGAAACCTAGATACAACCGATATCCTTATGAACCAACATCCACTACACAAGTTGCAAGGTATGTGGTAAAACCAAGTATGAAGTACAATACAATAATCTAAAAAGGTCACAACTGTTACAATGATACAAAATACAAGATAAGAAATATAAGATAAATTCTCCAACAATGAAGAATAAGAAGGTACAACAACATCAAGGATCATCCAAGCAAAAGTCCTGAACGTCGGATCTCAATGGTAATAAGAACCACTACCACCCAACCTCATGGAACCAAAGGTCCACTCCCACCATGATGAGGAGATAAAAATACGCCCCACTCAAATAACAAAACCAAAGAAAGAAGTGAAAACTAAGGGGATCCTGATAGCTCTCTAACTCTAGGGCAACCGACTCACGTAGGAAACCTAGACTATGTATAGGAAGGTGTCATCATATACATCTAACCCTTAAGTCTCATGCTAGTATTCCTTCTAGACCTCAACACTTAAGTGACCATATACGGTATCAATGACTCCTCAACCAGACGAAGCCATTAACTATGCCAGAACCATACCTTGCAGGGCAGAAATTATCATCTCATCTCCATCTTAGCCTATACAAGCGCTCAAGCATGGGTGAGGTACCATAACTTTTTAATTCATTTTAAACCCCCCAATTATGTATTATGATTTTACTTGATTAAAAAAACTTACAATAAGCGATCTTGGCTGCCACTTGTGGGCCCTGACACTTATTGCAAGCAACCCTCCACTACACAGCTAGATAACCTTCCCTAATGCTCCAACCAAAAGAACCAAAAGAAAGAAAAAACCAAAACCATGAAAACTTCTTATAAATCATAAATTAACATAATCACCAAGGAAAATGACGGAGCATAACAAATAACATATCATCCTATACAAGGATCCAAACTGTCCATCCCATACTAGACATCTCAACAGAACAATACAAATTCATGTATCACGTCACAAAATCAATGATCATCAAAAAATCACAAGAGCCCATCTCCAAACATGGAGTAACATAATCCACAAGATAATCGTTCAGAAAACTGAACCACCATAATAGTAGAAATAAGGTGACTAAGATAATTAGGACTCAACACAAAAGTGGTCGTCACCTTTTCATGGTTAAATAACATAATGATCGGAGACTCAAAGAACACACAACATAAGAAACTGATGTAACACAACCATACAAGAACCAATTGAGACATGAAAATGGTTATAAATAATCCACAATATGAACCCAAAGTGCACAATAATAGATCCATAAAATAATTCAATTCCTAGAAGACAAAACCCCCTAGAGCATCACTATACCCATAACGACAATTAACCACAACAAAGGCAAAATAAAATTTCAATTAAAATAAAATATCCATATATAAACCATCTTCTGATTAAATAATATAATTATCATTAAGTCGTACCCCAAACTAATTATGAGCTAATTAAATTATCCATAATCCCCAATCCATTATTATTAACTTAGGATGTTATAAATATATTCAAAATCCCTTTCTCATAATCGAACTCATAAATTTAATTCAAAAGTAATATATAATCCAAAATATAAGTCCTTAATGATTTATGTTATACCCTAAAAATTATACTTAATTAAACAAAATATTAATCAAATATAATTTAAAAATTAAACATTTAACAAAATTAATATAAATTAATTTATAAATTAAATAATATAAATTAATCTACATTAACAATCAATAAATATTAACTATAAACATTTATAAATAAACTAATATAAAAATAAATTTTAAACTAATTACTCTAATCAAATTTTAAATAAATAATAAATAAGATAGACAAAACTCATTTTCAACTTAACCTTTATTTAAAATAAATATTAAAAGTAAATCTTAGTAATGGGGGCTACGTGGCCCCACTCAATTTTTTTTTTTAAAAATTTTTGTTTTCTTTAAAATAAATAAAGATAATTATTTTATTTGTTTTTTTAGAAATAAATATTATATTTTTTTATATTAATTAATTTATTTAAAAATAAATAAATAATATAAATACAATCCTTCTTTTTTTAATATATCTTTAAAAGATACCAATCATTATATATTCAAAAAATATTTGCTTTCTTTTTAATTCAATAAAGAGGTCATTTCTATATATAAATATACAACATATAATTATTTACTTATTGATTTATTATTATTAATTTTTTTAATAGAAGGAACATTCCAGTAAGATGAAAAAATTCATTATTTTTATTTTAATTCTAAGAAACAAATTCGTTTGTTTCCTAAAAAATATATTTTTACCAAATATTCTAAAATGATTTCTATCAAATTTGTATGGTTTAATACCAAGGGTTTTAACAAAGTTTTTAAAACAAACCCTAGTTGATCCGATTCAAGTTTTCTAATGTTTTCAGACATAATTTTGGCTTGTTTTGATCACAGACCTGAAAACCCCATTATCCAATTTGAAAAACACAATTTTCTAATGAAACTCCATCCACCCAGAAAACAGATGTGACATGTAAACAAGAAAACCAAAACCACAGATTCATACCAATAACAATATTCTAAGATTGACAAATACGAAGCAGACAAGGAATTTCACACAAGGAGATTTTAGTATTTCAGACGCATAGAAGACGAGGATCTGAGTACTGAAATTAAGGATTCAAACCCTACCTCAAACCTCCAGTTGACAGAAGCCACGAAGAACAATCCAAAACTTTGAAAAGCCTAAGCTTTCACAATTTATTTCAATCCAAATCCAGAGCCAAAAACCTGTAAAAATCTGTGCAACCTATATGTGCAAATTATGAGCAAAAGAAACCTACTCAACCTAGGGTTTCTAAAGTTCATGCAACCCTAAACGCAAACTCAATTGAAAACTCAAATAATAATAAAAAAATATAGAACTCAACTAAAAATTGAGTAAAAAGAATTAATTTATTTATAATCAATAGTTACAAGCACTTTTCAATTTAGCCAATTAGCTCAATTTTTAACTTTAAATTTATATTTTAATTTTAATAAAAGAATGTGCAATTTTAATTGCATAATATTATTTAATTAACAAATAATATTTTTAGCATATTAATAATATGCAAATTGATTAAAAAAATATCAATTCATTAATTATGCTTTTAAATCTCAATTTTGGATTTAATAGTTAATTAAATCCTCTATTCCCAAAATTAGACTTTTTAATTAAGTCTTTCTAATTTAAAAATATATTTAATTAATTTTCATTAACTAAATAATATCATATTTAATATTTCAAAATTTAATAATATTTAATTATTAATTACAAAATTAATCTAATAAATCACTAAACCAACTAACACAAAAATCACATCAATCACATGACAAGACAACATGACGACAATATCAACTGAACCAAAAAATACCACAAACAAGAACAAGAGGAGAGGTTCACAAATGACATCACCTTGACGAATTAAGAAGGTAGGAAATAAGATACTTGTCCACTATTTCAGGACAATATTAGCTTAAGTTGGGATTTGGACTTGTCTGTTATCTCCTCTCTCTTACTATTAAGTTATTGCGATAAGGCATGCTCATCCTGAAAATTCAGGGAAGTCGATTCTCGGTACCTGCAAACTTGCATCACAAAGTCGAGCATGTACATAATGTATATATAATAGAAAATTATAGAGGTCGGTCGAATGTGTGGATCTCACAATGCAAGTAACTACGTCTCCTTCCTCTACCATATCAGACACATCATACAGAAATGTAAGATAAACACGCCACACAGTAATGTAAAAGATATATGTCAACCATACACATGCAAATATGGGTTGAGTTAAATCATCCTAACATATGCATTATCATCATGAAAATAACCAAAATATTTTGGCATCAATATTGAAAGTAAATTTATGGGTGGGAACTACATACACCCCCCCTTAAATTAGGCTTACTCTTGAAAGCCGATAAACAAATAAAGATTACAAGGTTTACATAAAGGTGCTACAATGGTTCTCTTATGAATACAATGCATAATTCAATTGGGGACTTAGGTCCTTGACCCAATTGTTTTACTATGATAAAAAAACCCTAGTACCATTCTCTGCAATATCCTCCCTTACACACACTATCAGAGGTCCATAACGAACATGATAGAAACAACACTTTTCACACAACTGAGCTAGCAGTATCAAACATTCGAAATAGTAATCACAGAACTGAAAGAAAACTCCCAAGCGAGGGAATAATCAGTTCAACATTAAATCATAAAATCACACAGTGTCAACAGTAAATAAAGTGTGACGAGTGTCACAAAATAGATAGAAAAAAAAGAATCAGATGACTAGTCCAAGCAAAAGAACGTTCAAAAATTTAATGCTAGCCCAAACATAATACGAAAAAACCATCAAAACCAAAAATAAATAATGAATCATAAAATATTTCACATAACAAAGTGACTAGTGTTAGCCACACTCAAGGGAGTAACCGCTTCATTACACCTAAGAATACATCCTAGATGTGTTAGAGAATGTACCCAAACACAATAGACATTTGCTAAGATAAGATGCGTCAAACATAATAAACTAAACAACTTAAAAATTGTTATCTACAAATTATGAGTTACAATGGTCAACACTAAACACCTAGTGGGTATACAAAATCCCAGTGTTCCCAATGTACAAACATGGCTCTGATACCAAGTGTAATGCCCTGCTAGGGAACCCAAGAGAGATTAACCTAAAATATGTTACTAAGTTTGCAGAACAATTTTTTTTTTAACAAGTTACAATTGAAAAGGAATAACAATGTAGAAACAATATAACATAAGACAATACATACTCATAAATGCAACTCATTTATAGATTACAAATCATGAGGGTTCTATGACGTAGAATTATGTAAGTTAACTAATATACTAAAAATAATTAAACAATATAACATCTTCATATAATGCAAATGAATAACAATAACATCATCTCAGAAATGAAACCTAGATACAACCGATATCATAATGAACCAACATCCATCGCACAAGTCGCAGGGTATGTGGTAAAACCAAGTATGAAGTACAATACAATTATTTAGGAAGGTCACAAATGATACAGAATACAAGATAAGAAAGATAAGATAAAGTCTCCAACAATGAAGAACAAGAAGGTACAACAACATCAAGGATCATCCAAGTAAAAGTCACGAACGTCAGATCTCAATGGTAATAAGAATCACTACCACCCGACCTTGTGGAACCAAAGGTCCACTCCCACCATGATGAGGAGATAAAAACACGCCCCACTTGGATAACAAAGTCAAAGATAAAAGTGATAACTAAGAAAGGGTATCCTGATAGCTCTCTAACTCTAGGGCAACCGACACATATAGGAAACCTAGACTGTGTATAGGAAGGTGTCATCATATATGTCTAACCCTTAAGCTTCGTTCTGATAGTCTCTCTGGTCCCTAACACTTAATTAAACATATATGGTATCAATTAGTCATCAACCAGGCGAAGCTATTAACTATGCCAGAACCATACCTCGCAGGGCGGAAAGCATCATCTCATCCTCCATCTTAGCCTATACAAGCGCTCAAGCATGGGTGAGGTACCATATCTTATTAATTTATTTTAACTTGATTAAGAAAACTTACAATAAGTGATCCTAGCTGCCACTTGTGGACCCTAACACTTATTGCAAGCCACCCCCTACAACACAACTAGATAACCTACCCTAATGCTCCAACCAAAAGAACCAAAAGAAGCAAAAACCAAAACCATGAGGACTTCTCATAAATTATAAATTAAGATAATCACTAAGGAAAATGCTGAAGCATAACAAATTACCTATCATCCTATACAAGGATCCAAACTATCCATCCCATACTGGACATCTCAACAGAATAATATAAATTTACGTATCACATCACAAAATCAATGATCATCAAAACATCACAAGAACCCATCTCCACACATGGAGTAACATAATCCACAAGATAATCATTCAGAACACTGAACCACCTTAACAATAGAAATAAGGTGACCAAGATAGTTATGACTCAACACAAAAGTGGTTGTCACCTTTTCATGGTTAAATAACATAATGCGGAGACTCAGATAACACACAACATAAGTAACTGATGTAACACAACCATACAAGAACCAATCAAGACATGAAAATGGTTATAAATACTCCACAATATGAACCCAAAGTGCACAAGTATAGATCCATAAAATAATTCAATTATAAGAAGACAAAATCCCTCCTAGGACATCACTCTACCCATAATGACAATTAACCACAACAATGGAAAAATAAAACTCTAATTAAAATAACATAACCATATATAAACTATCTTCTGATCAAATAATATAATTAACATTAAGTCGTACCCAAAATTAATTATGAATTAATTAAATTATCTATAATCACGAATCCATTATTATTAACTTAGGATCTTATAAATATATTCCAAATCCCTTTCTCATAATCGAACTCATAAATTTAATTTAAAAGTAATATATAATCCAAAATATAAATCCTTAACGATTTGTGTTATACCCTAAAGATTATACTTAATTAAACAAAATATTAATTAAATATAATTTAAAAATAAAATATGCAACAAAATTAATATAAAATAATTTATAAATCAAATAATATAAATTAATCTACATTAACTATATATAAATATTAACTATAAACATTTATAAATAAACTAATATAAAAATAAATTTTAAACTAATTAATCTAATTAAATTTTAAATAAATAATAAATAAGATAGACAAAACTCATTTCAAATTAATCTTTATTTAAAATAAATATTAAAAGTAAATCTTAGTAATGGGGTTACATGGCTTCAGTCTGATTTTCTTTTTCTTATTTATTTATTTAATTTATTTAAAATAAATAAAGATAATTGTTTTATTCTTTATTTTTATATTTAGAAATAAATATTATCTTTTTTATATTAATTAATTAATTTATAAATAAATAAATAATATAAATAATATAAATACAACCTTTCATTTTTTATATCTTTAAAAGATAACAATTATCATATATTCAAAAAAATATTTGTTTTCTTTTTAATTCAATAAAGAGGTCATTTTTATATATAAATATATAACAAATAATTATTTACTGTATAGATTTATTATTATTAATTTTTTTAACAGAAGGAACATTCTAGCAAGATGAAAAATTTAATTATTTTTATTTTAATTCTAAGAATTTTTTTTGTTTATTTCCTAAAACATATATTTTAACAAAATATTCTAAAATGATTTTTATCAAATTTGTATGGTTTAATATCAAGGGTTTTAACAAAGTTTTTATACCAAGCCCTAGTTGATTCGATTCAAGTTTTCTAATGTTTTCAAACATAATTCTGGCTTGTTTTGATCACAAATCTGAAAATCCCATTATCCAATTTAAAAACCATAATTTTCTAATGAAACTCCATCTACCTAGAACACAGATGTGACATGTAAACAGGAAAACCAAAACTACAGATTCATACCAATAACGATATTCGAAGATTGACAAACACGAAGCATACAAGGAATTTCACAGAAAGAGATTTCAGTATTTCAGACGCATAGAAAACGGGGATCTGAGTACTGAAATCGAGGATTCAAACCATACCTCAAACCTCTAGTTGACAGAAGCCACAAAGAACAATCCAAAACCTTGAAAATCCTAAGCTTTCACAATTTCTTTCAATCCAAATCCAGAGCCAAAAACCTGTAAAATCTGTGCAACCTGTGTGTGCAAATCACGAGAAAAAGAAACCTAGTCAACCTAGAATTTCCAAAGTTCATGCAACCCTAAAAGCAAACTCAACTGAAAACTCAAATAAAAAAAAATCAGAAAAAAAACTCAACTTAAAATTGAGTAAAAAGAATTAATTGATTTATAATTAATAATTACAAGCACTTTTCAATTTAGCCAATTAATTCATCTTTTTACTTTAAATTTATATTTTAATTTTAATAAAAGAATATGCAATTTTGATTGCATAATATTATTTAATTAACAAATAATATTTTTAGCATATTAATAATATGCAAATTGATAATAAAATATCAATTCATTAATTATGCTTTTAAATCTCAATTTTGGATTTAATAATTAATTAAATTCTCTATTCCCAAAATTAGATTTTTAATTAACAAATGTATTTAATTAATTTTCATTAATTAAACAACATCATATTTAATATTTCCAAATTTAATAAGATTTAATTATTAATTACATATTTAATCTAATAAATCACTGAACCAACTAACACAAAAATCACATCAATCACATGACAAGACAACATGACGACAAAATCGACTGAGCTCAAAACTACCACAAACAAGCACAATAGGAGAGGTTCACGAATGATGTCACCTTTACGAATTTGGAAGGTAGGAAATAAGATACTTGTCCACTGTTTCAAGATAATAATGGCTTAAGTTAGGATTTAGACCTGCCTATTATCTCTCCTCTCTTACCATTGAGATATTGCGATAAGGCACACTCATCCTGACAATTCAGGGAAGTCGATGCTTGGTACCTGCAAACTTGCATCACAAAGTTGAGCATGTACATACTGTATATATAACAAACAATGATAGGGGTTGGTCGAACATGTGGATCTCGCAATGCAAGTAACTATGTCTCTGTCCTCTACCATATCAAACACATCATACATAAATGTAAGATAAAGATTCTACACAGTAATGCAAAATATATATGTCAACCATACACATGCAAATATGGGGAGAGTAAAATCATCCTAACATATGCATAATCATCATGAAAATAACCAAAATATTCCAACATAAATAGTGAAAGTAAATTTATGGGTGGGCACTACAATGCTAGAGAAGAGAGTGATGAACCATATGATGTTATATTGCATCGTACTATCAATGTTGCTAATGCAAAGGATGGACATGTTCAAGTAAGAAGACCCAGTGATGAAGAGGTGAGATCTCTCACTATTGCTGCAATTGCTCAGGCCAAGATCACTTACAATTTAAGAAATATGAAAGTAGATAGGGATTAGGAAAAGCCTGGTTCATTGTTTATAAAAGAAAATTCTTCTGAACCTTCAATTCAAAACAAAGACAATATTTTGGATCCAAGTAAAAGTACCCCCATTATTGATTAGAGAATAGGAAAATCAGTGAGAACAAGGGTAAGGCTTCTAGTGAGGATGTCCTTAGTTTTCTAGCTTTTGAAATAAAGCATACATCATCTCAAATGAAGGTGTTAGTACCTTTGATGGAAATGATGAAGATAAAGGAGCATAGAGAGGTTGCTTTTAGTTTACTCAAAAATATACTTGATGATGTTTTCCCTGTTACAAAGACCCTCAAGAAAAAAGGAGATGATGAGAAGCAGGAAGCTCTTAGAATTTATGTAGGGAACATTATTACTTAGGATCCTTCTCAGGTAGATCCCTTTTATGTGACTTTGTTGCTCAATGAACAATTAATAAAAAAATTGTATGATAGATTCAGGTGTTGCAGAAAATGTAATGCCTTATGGTGTTATGAAGGAGTTGGGCTTAAGGGTTGATGCATATTTTGGAATATTGTTTTCTATGGATAATAGAGAGGTACCTGTGGTGGGAACCTTAAAGGGTATTGAGGTCAAGATTGTTCTCTTCCCTGAGGCTATTTTCAAAATGGATGTTGTTGTGGTTGACACACAACCTCATTATGGTATTGTTGTTATCTAGACAGTGGAAAACAACTGTTGGAGGAAACCTATAGTTGGACATGTCTTATGCTAATATCCCTATAAATGGGAGTGATGTTAAGTTATATAGAGAGCCACATGCTCTAGTCATAATTGAGAGAAGGGATCCAAAGGTGCTGAATTGTTTCATGAATGTTGACATAAGAATTTCAGGATTGAGCAAGATAGGTTCAAAGCTAAGAATGAGGACCCAATTGTGGGGGAGTCACAGTCACATCATGATGAGATATGGAAAATGCACTTTGATGGTGCATGCTTCGAGGAAGGATTTTGTAGGCTATGTAGTTTTTATTTCCCTATCAGATACAACTTTTAAGTATTTTTTCCTCTTAGATTTCCAATGTACAAATAACACTGCAGAATATGAAGCATTGTTGTAAGGCTTAGAGGTTGCAATAAAACATGGGATAAATTTGTTAAGAGTATTTGGGGACTCAGAGTTAGCAGTTTCCCAAATTAGATCCATGTATGTTGTTAAAAATGATAGATTAAAATTATACAAGCATGTAGTTTGGGATAAGATAGATTTTTTTGATGCTTTCTCAATTGAATGGGTAGAAAGATCCAAGAACATTATGGCTGATTTCCTAGCAAGTGTAGCCATAAAAAATGATGTTATAAATTTGGTTGGGATTTCAACCATTGAAACTAAGATCAAGCCTGCTATTCCTGATAATGTATGTAATTGGCAAGTATTTGAGGATGACAGTGATGTTATCAGGTTCATTTAATGTATGGATGGTTATGAGGGCCAGAGAATTGATTGTAATGCTCTATTTGAAATCATAGATGATAAGAAAACTATTTTTGGGACTAAGGTTGTTCAGTTACCAGCAAATGTGATACCTAAGGGTTTGGTTTGGCTTGAGGGCATTTTTAGTGACAATGATAGTCACTTATTTAAAAGGTCTAATGTTAAAGTGGAGGGTGTTGAGGGGATAAATTTAGGGTCAGAGGTAGTCCCTAAAATGGTATAAATAGGGAAGAACTTACCCCCTCATATCAAAGAAAATATGATCAATTTATTGAAGAAATACAAGAATGTTTTTGCTTAGACATATGAGGATCTTAAGACCTATAGAGAGGACTTGTTCCAGAATGAGATTCCTCTAAAGCCTGATGTGACCTTTAGATTGAATCAAAGATCAATGAATCAATTGTTAGCACCGAAAATGTAAGAAGAGTTAATGAAACTCAGTGAGGCTCAAATTATAAAACCAATAAGACATTCATCTTGGGTGTCAAATCTTGTGCCAGTCAGAAAAAAGAATGGAGACAACAGGATTTTTGTTGACTTCAGGAACATAAATGTAGCATCACTCAAGGACAATTATTCCTTGCCTAATATGGAGGCTATGCTGCAAAGAGTTAAATGATGTGATCTTTTGTCCATGATGGATGGGTTTTTAGGTTACAATCAGGTTTTGGTTAATGAATCAGAGAAATTCAAGAAAAATTTTAGTACCCCATGGGGGACTTATGTTTATGTAAGAATTCCTTTTGGTCCCATGAATGCAGGGGACACTTTTCAGAGAGCAATGGATGTTGCTTTCAAGGATTTCATAAATCTAATTATGGTTTTCTATAAGGATGATCTCACTGCATACTCAAAGAAAGTTTAGGATCATTGCAATCATCTAGAGAAAATTTTTGGTAAGTCTTTGGAGTTTGGATTGTTTCTTAATCCAAAGAAGTGTCACTTTTTTGTTTCAGAAGGAAAATTGCTAGGGCATATAGTGTCCAAAGAGGGAGCCAGAATTGATCCAGAAAAGATTGAAGCTATCAATAAGTTTACTCCTCCTAAGAACATCAAGGGGGTACAATATTTCATAGGAAAGATAAATTTTGTAAGAAGGTTTATTGTAAATTTTGCATAAAAACCATTATTAAGCTACCGAAGAAAGGTGTTAAGTATGGTTGGGATGAATAATCTCAATGATATTTTGATAGGCTTAAGTTGGCTATTCAGGAAGCAACTCTTTTGAAGTCTCCTAAATACGAGTTTCCATTTTCTCTTTTCTCATTTGCTTCATTTCATACCATTGCTGCAGTGCTATTACAAAAGGACAAAGAAGGATTTGAACATCCTATTGCATTTTTCAGCAAGTCTTTGCAGGCAGTAGAATTAAATTATGAAATTATGAAAAAACAAGCTTATGCCTTGCTTAAGGTAGTTAATGCCTTTAGGCCTTATTTGGTATGTGCCAAGGTAGTTTCTTATGTGCGTCATGCTGCCATTGAGGATATTCTTTCACAAAATGAGGTTACTGGTAACAAGTGTAGGTGGATTAATAGAATACAAGAATTTTATTTGGAGATCAAGATTACCAAATTTGTTAGAGGCTTGGGGTTAGAAAAGCTCATGACTGATAAAAATATGGATCTTGCCCAAGTAAGTAATGTGAAAACAAATCAAATGTTGACTAGCATTGAGATGCAACCATGGTATACTAACATAGTATATTTTTTCAAGAATACCAAATGTCCTGAGAATATGATAGAAAATCAAAGCAGGAATCTCAGGCTTCAGGCTCATAAATATGTGTTAATTCAGAGAGATTTATATTGGAAAAATAGAGATGGAGTTCTATTGTTTTGTTTAGATAGGGATTAGTTTGAGAAAGTATTAAAAGAAACACATAGTGGTGTATGTGGAGGGCACTATTCAGAAAATACACATAAGATACTTAGAGTTGGTTTCTATTGGTCTTCTTTGTTCAGGGACACACATAAATTTTTGCATAAATGTGAAGCTTGTCAGAAGTTTCCAAACAAGCTGATGTATTTAGGGGCTTTGCCTTTGAATCCAATTTCAGTTGAGATTCCTTTTTTCCCAATGGGGCAATGATTTTATTGGAGAGTTTTCATAAAAGTCCAGTGGGGGTCACAGTTGGATTGTTGTTGCCACTGACTATTTCACAAAATGGGTTGAGGCTATACCAACCAAGAGGTAAACCAGTGGGATGGTCATTGATTTCCTAATGGATAACATCTTGACCAGGTTTGGTGTGCCAAGAAAGTTAGTTATGGATGATGCTATGTGCTTTAGGTCTAAAGAATTTAAGGATTTTTGTGATCAGTATGGTATAATGGTTTCATATTCTTCACCATATCATCCATAGATGAATGGAAAGGAAAAATCCAGTAACAAGAGTATTACAAAGATTATCAAGAAGACATTAGAGAAGAAAAAAAAGTCTTGGAATTCAAAGCTTAAGTTATCTTTGTGGGCTGACAGGATAATAGTGAAAAGAGAGAGCTATAGGTGTATCACCTTTTGAGATGGTTTATGGAACACAAGCTAGATTACCATTGAATAACTTATTGCTAGTCTATAATTTCATCTAAGATGAAGACATATAAGTGACATAGCCAATGCAGAACAAAATGTTGCAGTTGACAGAGTTGGATGAGATCAGAAGTGAAGCACAAGTGCAAAATGAAAAGATCTAGCAATAGTCCAAGTATCTATTTTACAAGAGAGAATCAGAAAGGAAATTTCATGTGAATGACATGGTGTTCCTATGGAATGCAAGATTAGAAGACAAAGGGAAGCATGGAAAATTTGAATCCTTACGGCTGGGACCATTTGTTATGCAGGATATGCATGTGAAAGATTCATATTTCTTGCAAAGTCCTACTGAAGAGGTGCGAGACTTGCCTATGCATGGATAGTATCTGAAGCCATTTTTCTCATAGTTCACTTTTCATGTGCAGTAATATATGTATAGTTTTATAGTTTTGGTGTGAATTTTTGGTCTATGTTCCAGAGTGCTGGTGTTCTAGTGTTGATCTTGTGAGTCAACCTTCCATTGTTAGGACTACAAAATGTTTGGTTTCCTTGGTGTTATTCTTGCCTTTTTCTACAGTGTTTGTGCCTGGTTCTTAATCCCCTTTTTACCTTGTTTCATTAAAACCCCTGGTTTCTTTTTTATTCTAAAACCCTAGGTTCTTTGTTCCTTCTAATTTCATATTACCTTTTTGGGTCACTTAAGTATTATAACCTATGTGCCTTAAGTTATCACTCACGGGGTTCCATTCCTTTTAATTCCTAAGTCCTAGTGGGGCCTATGTATTAATTTTTCCTAAGTTTGAATGTCCTCATGGTTTTTTTATTGCTTCATAAGATTTCATGCAAGTTAAAGTTGATCCAACGACAAGTGTAATGAATTGATCGCAAGATGCATCTTGTTTACTCTTTGCAAAATCACGATTGGGCACCAAGTGTCACTTTGAGATCATGGGGCTCGCTTCTTCTAAGCTATCGACATGTTAATGTTAGATCATATTTGAGTTTATCAGATGGTTGGCATGATTCTAGGATCAAAAGGTGCACAAAATATATCCTTCATGACATCACACTTGTGCGACACATGGAAAGTGGCTGAGCAAAGGGAAGTTTATGTACGGTTAGATCTGATTTGATCTAACGATTAGCATGATACCACTATGAAAAGAAGCACCAAAGATATTCATCATAGGTTCACGCCTTTGTGCCACGTAGCACATAGTGGAACAAGGCTAGGATTACAGTCAAGATAAGTGTTGATCAATATTTTTTTATTTGACGGTGTGCTTGATTTCTTGAACAAAAGATGAGTGTTGTTTATTCATTGCGGAATCATGCTTTGGCAACACCTATCTTGATCAGATCATGGGTTTGGGTTTTCAAAAGGTGATAAAGTTAAAGAAATTTAGTTTTGATCATGTGATTGGCATGATGTCTTGATCCAAAGTTTCTCTTTGGACATCCTTTACGGAATCATGCCTGGGTGGTGCACATCTAATTTGATGAGAAGGTCAAGTGGGATCGAAGTGTTACGTGGAACTGCCAGGTGTCTTGAGCTCATGGGTATTTTAAAAGGAGATCGAAGACCACATTTTAAAGTTGAATTTAGGATTTAATCTGGGTTGTCGATGGTATTTTCTGTGCTAGGTGTGACTTTTGAAATAGATATTTGAATATTTAAATGTTTCCAGAGGGTTCTTTGGCCATGATGTCTCGTTCCAAGTTGCAGAGAAGTAGATGGATCAACTTGATCTTTTGGGTCGCATTTATGTAGCCATAGGATGCTGAAGGGATAGTTTTTATGACTATGGCTTCACAATTGTTGAATGGTGGTGACTTAGGTTTTTGATCATATTTTTAGATATTTTGTGACTTAAGGCACCTCCCTGTCCATTCTTCCTTAATGCTGGCTTGGTTCCCGAGTTTTGCTGGTTGTGTTTTAGGGTTTATTTTTTCCCTAAGGTGGTCAAAATTATTGGTGTCTAGTGAGTATAATTAGAGTTTTATAGGTCATTTTTATGATGGGATTTTTATACCATAGAAGGCTTGTAAGCTCTAATATTTGACTAAGACTATCAGTGGTTTCTTTGGCTCTAATTTTAAATGTTTCTAATGTTTTAGCATAATATATGTCTGTAACTTCCTATTATTTATGAGATCTTAATGAGTAATTTCTTTGTTTCAGTTCCTTGTATTCTTTTGGATTGTTTGTTAAGGACATCTAAATCCATCACTCTGTAAGGAAGAGGGTCTAACTAGTTTAGGGTTTCTTTCAAAGATAATTAAATTCCTTAAGTTAGTTTCACTGAATAAAGAACTGTAATGAATTGGATAATTACATTTTCTTCCAAGAAGTGTGAATTGAGTATGTAAGGCATAGCCAAGTTCAAAAATCATTTGCAGGTTTTACATTTGATGTATGTTGTTGTTAAGAGTCTTTTCATTTAGAGTGACTCCATACCCACTGGATAGGGCACTTGTCTGGAATGTTATAATGTGTAGTTCTCATCAATATTTATAAAATCTATTACCATTTACATGTTTTATGTTGCATCCACTATACCTGCTAGTTTATAGTACTATTTGAATATTGAAGGAAGAAGATAGGTAATACCCACCTGAGTTTGTGAATCTTGTAGTGTATAAGGTTCAAGGAACTTGTTGAACGTTGTTCCTTTTCCTTGTTAAATCAGTGTTTGGGCCTATAGAGGAATATACTTAAGTTGTGGGTATACAAGGGACCAACAAGAAAAATAACTAACACATTAGATACCCAGGATATTTAAAAATTGATCCTATGACTTTGTTGGGGCCAAAGGAAAACCAAAGTGGTCAACCTCATCCTGAGAAATCCATGAAGAATCCTCCACTAGTCTATCCTTCAATTTGACAAGATGTTCCATATACTTCTTAGCTCTTGTACTTGGACCAACTCTACTATCCAAAATATTCTCTATCTATACCATCTGATTCTTAGGATATTATTTCCCAACATATGATCCTTCATTTCCACTACAATATGATTCATGATACTCATGCAAATCTGCAACATTGAATACTAGTGATATATCCACATCCTTTGGTAATTCCACTTCATATTCATTCCCTAAATCAAATTTCCTCAAGATATTACAAGGACCAAAATTCTTCATCCTCAACTTGTTATAAGTACCAAAAGAAAATCTTCCCTTCTACATGTATACCATAACTTCATCTCCTACTTGAAATTCCTTATGTCTCCTCTTCATTTCTTCTCTCCTCTTATAAACTTGATTCATTTCCTCCAAATTATGTCTCACTCCTTCATGTAATGATCTCATAACCTCTTACAATTCCTCTCCTTCAACACTCTTCCTAACATCATGACTGATATCCCTTACTTATGCTACTCCCTTAGGATTAAACCTAGTAACCACTTCAAATTATGTCTTCCCCGCACTCCTATTTACTAAATTTTTATAAGAAAATTCTTCTTGTGGAAAAACTAAATCCAAATTTCCAATCTTATCTCCAACTAAACACCTCAACAAGTTCCCTAAAATCTTGTTCCCAACCTTTGTTTGTCCATCACTTTGTGGATGAAAGGTAGAACTGAACTTCAAATCAAATTTCATCTTCTTCCAAAGTGTCCTCCAAAAATAACCAACAAACTTACTATCCCTGTCTGAAACAATGCTCTTAGGTAATCTATGTAATCTCACAATCTCCTTGAAGAATAAATTAGTTGCATGCACTACATCTGTAGTCTTCTTACAAGAAATGAAATGTCCCATCTTAGAAAATCTATCTACAACCATAAATATTTATTCATAGCCTCTCTGTGTTCTAGGAAAACCAAGTACAAAATCCATACTAATATCCTCCCAAGGTCTGACTGGTAGTCTCAAAGGTCTATACAACCCCACATTCTGACTACTACCTTTTTCAACTTGAAATATCTTATAGCTCTATACAAAATTCCTCACATCCTTTTGAACTTTTGGCCAAAATTAATTCTCTCTTACCAAAGCTACTATCTTATCAATGCCAAAATGTCATGCTAAACCTCCACTATGTTTCTCCTTTATCAGATTATCTCTCATGGAACTCATAGGTATACATAATTGACTACCTCTAAATAAAATTCCATCTTGAATGAAATAATCCAACCACTTACTTCAGTCAGAAACAATAGGTTCCTTACAAGCCTTCAAGAGTTCACTGAAATCTTGATCTTCCTCATGCAAGACCTTCAATTCATCAAATCCCAATACTACAATTTTCATCTTAGTCAATAAAGTCCTTCTCCTACTCAAAGCATCAACAAATTTATTTAACACAATACTCTTATCTTTCAACACAAATGTATAACTCTGCATAAAATTAACCCATCTCATATGTCTATGATTCAAATTACCTTGGCTGCTCAAAAATTTCAATGCTTAGTGATTGATATCTAATACAAACTCCCTAGGTAACAAATATTGTCTCTACTTATTCAAAGATTGAATTATAGAATACAATTATTGATCATACACTAAATAAATTCTCTTAGCATCATTCAAATTCTCACTGAAATAAGCAATAGGTCTTCCTTCTTGAGTCAAGTCAACTCCAAATGCATTTCCACTAGTATCATAGTCTACTTGAAACACCTTAGTGAAATCAAGTAAAGCTAACACTGGTTTTTCTGTCACCTTATGCTTCAAAAATACAAAAATCCTTTGTGCTCCATGTGTCCATTTGAAATCCTTTCTATCTCCTCTAATAGTTTTATTCATTGCTCCATAGATTGAACTAATGTTCCTAATGAACTTCTGATAGAAACTAGCCAACCCATTAAATGATCTTACCTCCCCAACATTCCCCAGTGTAGGCCATTCAACAATGGATTTCACTTTCTCAGGATCCATCTTCAATCCTTCTAGAAGATATTAAAAATCCTAATTATACTAACTCCTATTTCATGAAAGTACACTTCTTGATGTTTATCAACAACTTCTCTTCCCTTAACTTCTACATTACTTGTTTAACATGCATCAAATGCTCCTCTTTGCTCTTACTAAAAATCAAGATATCATCCAGATACAAAATGAAAAACTTACGCAATAATCTCATCAAGACTTCATTCCTTAGCCTCATTAAAGTACTAGGTGTATTAGACAATCCAAAAGGCATTACAAACCACTCATACAGTCCTTCATTTGTCTTAAATATATTCTTCCACTCATCACCTTCTCTAATTCTAATCTTATGATATCCACTCTTCAAGTCCATTTTGGTGAAATACTTAGCTCCACTCAAACAATCCATCAAATCATCCATCCTTGGATAAGGAAAGCGATACTTAATTGTAATTTGGTTGATATCTCTTGAATTAGTACACATCCTCCATTGTCCATCTTTTTTAGGCGCTAACACTATAGGCACTGCACATGGACTCAAACTTTGTGTAATCAACCCTCTCTATAACAAATCTTGCACTTGTCTATTGAGTTCTTCATTCTCCACCGGTGTCATCCTATATGTTTCTTTATTAGGTAGACTAGCCCCTAGTATCAAATCCATGCAATGACTAATACTTCTCATCGGTGGTAACCCATCAAATACAATGTCACCATACCCATTCAACAATATAGTGATTTATTTAGGATGTTCTTCCATCAAGACATTCTTCTTAGACTCCTTAGGTACTAAAGAAAACCACACATCATTATGCTTCATGCCATCCAAATAAATCCTACCATCAACTAGACAAATTCTTGCACTGGTACATACTTCACTCTTAAGAGGTTCCTCTAAAGGTAATAAATATTGTTTCATCCCATTAGCAACAATAGTGTAAACATTCTTTCTACCATCATGCATAAATTTCCTATCATATTGTCATGGTCTACCAACAAGATATGACACACATCCATAGGCATAATATCATACCAAACCTCATCATAATACTTCCCAATCTTGAATTTAACTAGGCATTGTCACTTACCATTACCTTGTGTTCATCTTGTGTCCATGCAATCTAATAGGGTTTAGGGTATTTCAACCTCTACAACTTCAATTTTTCAACCAACTCCTCTGAAGTAGAGTTATCAGAACTGTCATTGTTTATGACAACATTACACACCTTGTTTTGTACCTTATATCTAGTTATGAACAAATTCTTTCTCTGTATAAACTCTTTTTCTTCTTCTCTATGGAATAGGATTCTCCTAGTCATCAAGGTTGCACGTTCCTCTACTTGATTGTTCTACACTGAACCATTAGACTCTTCATAAGAAAATATTGGTCTCCTACTACCTTCTGCCTTCTTCTTAGAGTTACCTTGCTTGCATTCAAAGGCTCTATGTCCCGATTCACCACATTTGAAACAAATGTCACTAAACTTCCTCCTTTCACCAATACCTTGTCCTTCATTTGGATAGGAAATCCTGTCATTCCTCCTATAATGATAATTGTCCTTATCTTCTAACTCACTTTTGCCCTGATTTGTAGAATATCTGCCTTTACCTCTTTGAAACCTTACTCCTCTGCCACTTTTTCTTTGTTCATGCCTTCTATTCAGTTTCTCTTCAGCCTTCAAGGCCCATTTATAAGCCTCTTCCACACTCCTAACTTGCAACAAACTAATTTCACCTTGTATGGACATACTCAAACCATTAAGATACTAAGAAACTTGTTCAGCCTCATCATCTATATGACCTGATCTGATGTTCAACTTTTAGAACTCTTTAGTATAATTTTTAACACTTAGCTCTCTTTGCTTCAAGTTCTGCAACTTTCTAAACAAACTTACTTGGTAGTCCATAGTAAAAAACCTAGCCTTCAACTTATTCATCCTATTATCCCAAGATTTGATCTTTTATTTACCTATTCTTTTCTAATCTATCTACAAATGTTCCCATCATAGGGATGCATGTCCTTTTAACTTAGTGCATGCATACTTTACCTTCTTCTCTTGATTAGTTCCTTCAAGATAAAAATAATTTTCCATCTCTGTGATCCAATCTATCAATTTGTCAACATCTAGGCTACCATGATAATTAGGTGGATTGAAATGAGGTCTCCTATTAACATTAGTCAAGGCTCTAACGAATCTCTCCTCTTCATGATTCAACTCTGGTTGTGCACCACTGTTATCTGCTTCTACTATCTATTCATAATTTTGTTCATCTCCTTCTTCATCACTTGCATATTCTATTTGTTGTCCACTCCTCTGAGTAGCCTCTACTATATCCAATCTGGCAGAAATTTGTCTCAATAAATCTAAGATCGCTGGATTTTCATTCCTATCTCTACCTCTAGCACTTCTCCTACCCATTTTCACAATACTTAGTAATTGTAGGTCGGATCCTTTCAACTGCCACCCCACAAGAAAACCCTAGGTTGAAAAACATTTCTCTGATACCACTTGATGCAATCAAGGATGGAGAAACCTCAAGGAGATCAATCCAATCCTTATAGAATATAAAAAACAATGGAAACAATAAGCTAAGATGGATAGAAATGTGAGATCAACCTTCTATTATTATTAGAAAATCATTTACAAAAGATCCGCAACATGCAATTTCACATGCCAAGCACATAGGCCTGATTATGATCATAAAATACTTACAAACCCTATCCAAACTAAAGCCAAATAATATTATAAAGATCATATGTCCCTTAGGAACAAGTCCATAAGATTATAAAGCAATCAAAACATCATTTTGGACTTAGGAAAGATCACATTTCCCAATAATTTAGAAAACATGTTACAACAAATATGTCAAAACCCAAAATCATCAGGTTCAACATCCAATGTAATAAATCAGAGATGCAATCATACAATAAATTAGGCCTCAAATGTAAAAATGAGCTAGCACGATCACATACAGATATTCCCATCGAAAGATCAAAAAATTATCAGAAAACACGACTGATCGGGAAAATGAAGAACAAGACAGTCAAGCAAAGAATATGCAAAATATCACATGTGATGAATCCAAATGATTTGAAATCATATGATAAGTTCCAACACAAATCCACAACCACATTGTAGCAACCACAACACAAAAGAACAACCACAGATCAACTGCTAACAGAAACACCAGACTGATCAAACATAAAAACAAATATTTTTATTTGATGCAAGATTGCTAAGATCCCAAGATACTCCTACATTAGAATTAGTTGTTAATAAAAACCTCAAACCTCAAACCCTTGAACCTAAAAAACCCTCTAACTTGTGAACCCTTAAATCTGATCTGAATAAATAGAGTATAAAACATGCATGCATATACAAATGAGAAACATGTCCACACAAGTTCACAAATTATCTTTATCATGGAAACCCTATTAGGGGAAAAACCACGGTTGGTTTGATTACCCACAATAATAAAATACCTTGTTATTAGTATAACCTTATTACAATGTATAGGGAATGCACATGCATTTAGGCTCACTTCCTAGAGCTCATTTCTAAAATGAAAAGCCTCAGCTATAACCATGAGAAAGGCTCATTTACCTATAGTCTGATCACTAAAATGATCCATACAAGTTTTGTGAACTATGCAAGTGGCATCTACCTCATGCATGATACAACTCCAATGTAGCACAATGTAGATCTTTGTTCAACCTCTTGTTGAAAAACTTTTGATTCCTTCTGAATCAGGCTCTTCCTTCACTGGCCACCTCTAGCTTCCACCTTCATGATCCACACCTTGAGTTTTCCCCAATTCATCAATTTATGTCCAGAACTGGGTTGAAAAAAACCTAATCCACCATTTCTTCAATTAACGCGCCATATTTCATGATTCAAATCCAGCTCTAGATGCTAATTCATAGCCACCATTTATAATCACCACCTTGAGATAAAAATCTCCTAGATTTCATGCTTCAACACTTGCACAACATGATTTTCCAAGTAGTTCGGCCAAGAACATGAACAATAATAAAATATTACTATTGAATGAAAATTCCACCAATTTTATCCATGTGTATTGCCAAATCATCAAGAACATACTTAAAGAACATCCTATAGCATCATGAGAAACACTCAATCATTCAAATCCATCACAACCATTGGATTTGCCAGCCCCTTTTCATCACACTTGAAGAACTCTATCAACAAGTCTCTGAGATCATAAGATTATGCCTTGTGGACCTCTAAAGTATAAACCCTCTGAGTTTAAGACACCTAAGTATGTCTCCAACACACTCCTAGGTTTTCTCCATGAAATTATTAATCAAAGGAAATCTGAGTATTTGAACTTTTGAGTTTGATTGTTGTAGACATTTTTGTGGAAGATAGGGAAAATAGGAAGGAGGTTTGGAAAGATTAATTGTAAGAAAATCATATATAGCCTCATATGCATTTTCAATTCTCGTAGAGGAAGGGAAACTATTCTTTTAATGGATAACTAAACACTACCTACCTTAGGGGGTGTAAGATAAGAAATAGGGTGTTGCTTTAATGTAAGATAAAATTGTATTGTTACATTTGAAATTAGAATTTTTATTGAAATTTAAGGGGTAAATAAGATGTTCCTTTTAACCTCAAATACACAAAGGAGGGATCCAAATTGATTAACCCCAAAGGAAGGATCAATACATAAATGAATCAATCGATTGGAAATGAGAGTAAAGAGGAAGACCTTAGATTTTGTTTTATAGAAAATAATGTGTGATACATTTAGAAAGATTAAGAACTTTAATTGAAATGAATAGGGGAAAAGTGCTAACGTTGAAATGTTACAGATCTAAAAAATGCTATTTTTGGGGGTCTGCACTGAGTTTCTGGAAAATCTGCAACCAAATCTGGAAAAAAAACACAAAGACATACAAAACCCATAAATCTTTTTTCAGTCAGGCATAGTTCTGATTTTGACCCTCAAGTCAATATCACCATTGACCCAAAATTTCTGATTCTGACCTAGGGCAGAATCGACCTTTGATTCTGACCTAAAAGGGTATCCAAATCTACACTCCAACTCGTTGTTCCAAACTTGTCCCTCCAAGAAAAATGGTTTGTTTTTTTGGGGGGAGGGGTTTGCCTTAGTCAAACCCTGATTTAGGAATTAACCTTGAAATCAATAATTGAAATAAAGAATGCTATCAAGTAGTAGAAATAAATATAATAATGAAGCTATGATATTCAATAGATATATAATTGTATTTTGAATGTAAACAAGTATGTAAATATGAAAGCTTGGACTCAATATTAGAAACCATAAACCTCCATGATTGTATGATTGGAATCCACCTTGAAGAGAGAATGAATGAGTCTTGAGGATGCAAAAAGGATCTTGAAGGAAGATCACACCACCATGATGGATTGATCTAGGGCTTGAATGATGAATATTGAATGTTTGAACCAAATCCATTCAAAGGCTTGAATTATTGAATCCTTGATCTTCAATGGAGAAATTGAATGCTTGAGAGGAAGAATTGAACACTTTGAAAGCTTGAAAACATGTAGAACAATGGATGCTTGAAATTTTTTCTTGATGATGGTTGTTCACTTAGTGAGACTTAGTGCTTAGAGAAAATGAGAGGAGAAAGCTTCCTTATATATGAATCTAGGGCACAATCTTCTAGAGAGGCATAAATAGGAGAATTAAATTCCAATTAGACCTATATCCCTAGAAGAGGACCTATATTAAATATAATTTAAGAGTCTTCACTTTGGAACCCAAAACAGCCAACCTGGAAGTGGGAAATGAATTTTTAATGACCCCCGATAGCCAACAAACTTTCAAACTGCAAAGGGGGACCTGGGTCAAAATTGAGGTCGAACTTGACCTAGGTCAAGGTCGAGGTTGACCTTGACCCAGGGAGTCAGAACCCCTAGAAAATGTGCCAGATGGGACGATGGTGTTCGAAGAGGCCCAATCAGGGTCCTAAATAGGCACAGAAGTAGGAGAGGATGCAAAAATGAGGGGACAGTATGATGATGGTGAAAAAAAACCCCCTAAGGAGGGCTAAACATTCTTAACATGGAAGTTCTTCCATTTTAAGATGATACATTATGCCCCCACTTTAGCGGGAGTATGGAAATCGAACATACTCATGGTAAAGTTAGAAGAAAGACTCTAGTGGATCAGAATGAGGTAGAACATTACTTAGTCAAGGACATGAGCCCCTAGACCAAGGATTCTAACTCAACATACATGCACAAAGATATGAAAGAAAAGAGAAATTAATCATAGAAAACATACATGACTACATAAGCAAGACAAGAGCAACACTATAGATAACATAGCTTCATGATCTAATCCCACTAGCATGAAAGTGAAAGAGAGGAAAGAGAAAGTGATTACCTCACCTAGTAAGATGCCCACCTTACCATGAATCACAAAGGAGGGAGAGAACAATAGGTTCACCCATAAATTGTGCTTTGTAATTGTAATGCGTCTTCTGACAGCTTTTGGAATATCCATAGATCCACATTCTTGTATCACTATGGAATATAAAATGCATATCTTTTTAGGATTTAGAAACCTATGTGCATTACCTTCCAAGGATTAAGAATATTGGAAAATGCGTATCTCTGCAGGATTTAGCAACTTATGTGCATTACCTTCTGAGGATTTAGCAACAATATAAATAAAAATGTGTGTCTCTTGAGGATTTAGCAACTTATGTGTGTTACCTTCCAAGGATTTAGCATGTTGTAAAATGTAAAATATAGTATAAGGGAGAACCTATATATGACCCCCTCCTTATCATGACTACCCACTAGGCATGATAAGGAAGAGAAAGAGGATACCTACTTCACAAGGTAAGGAGATATTGAACTTAACAACAATATACACTATATCCTTAGCAAAGAGTATTGACCCTTACCTCTAAGAGAATAGATAATTGTGAAAAGGATATGTCACATATGGAAAAAGGATCCTCAAAGAGGAAGAAATCTTATCATCAATACCCCCACCATAGAGGAGTGCTTAGGATAAAATTTCATCTTCTAAAGAAAAGAGGGACCAAAGATTCGATCATCAAGCCCCGTGCGATCAAGAGGAAGAGGAATATCAGAATGAAGGAATCAAACTCTAACCTAAAGAAAGGGAAAGAGTTTATAAATAACATAATTTTCAAAATAAAGAAGAGGTGATGATCTGGGACAATCACCTCTTGTATAAGAGGGTATCCATAGCCCAAAACATAAATCTTTATAAGGAAATAATGTTGTAGAATAAACAAATGCCACTAAGCTAAGGAAAGTAGATCCTTAGATAGAGGAAGAAGGAAAATACCTTGCCCCCCAGGAATGGAAGCAAAGGAGATACTAATTATATCAAGAGATGTTATAACCAAGAGATATCTTTACAAAATTGACTGGCCAGTATTATACCCTTTGGAACTAAGGATTGTCCATCCTTCTTATAGTGACTTTGTGATAAATAATGCCAATATCATACTAAGAACAACATACTGAACTCATTGAATTATCGACCAGGGATGTAAACTTGAAATGGTGTATGCAAAGTATATGCTCTAATCCATCTTAGGTGTCATTAATACTTATGCAATGAGAATGCTGAAAGAAATACTAAGCTATGAAATGGAATCAAGAATTTAGTCTAAAGCTTTGATAACATGCTACAACAACAAACTAACTACTTGCCTATGCTACATGAACAAAAAAAAGTTCTGTTATTGAGTGGCTGCAGGAGAAACAGAGTCCTAAATACTTCAAATGACTTACGACTAATTCCTACTAAACTATGAACTATGTTCACCTCCCGCATGGGCCCCCACGGAAGAGTGAATGAACTAAAACTCAAAGACTAAGAATTGAAGATCTCATTTATTCATTCATAAAGCATGGGTACAAGATGTAGTAACAAGATTGTATTCCTCTACTACTAGATTACAATAGGATTCTCGTAAAAACTCACTAACTAAGGAATCAAAACTTCCAGCTTATTTAACAACTTAAAAAAAGAACTCCTGGCAACTAGGATTCCTCAACATCATAGATATGAAAATATTTAAGATACATGATCAACATCATTAAATGCAGGAACAAACTATATTGAAATGCACATGAATCCAGGGATGCACCACAACTGGATTTACTCCATAATGGCTGATAATCCGTATTGACCCAGTTTGCAACATAAACTGTTATCGACTGAGAGTGGTGGAATCATCATGGGTCCCAAAAATAGTTACTCTCTTTATGGAACCACTTCATCCTTTGATGTATGAATGCTTCTTTGCCCACTAATCCACCATTTATTTCAAGAGATTAGCATGCATACATATCGAAGATAGAATTCATAATAAGTTTCTTTCACTAGCTTTCTCTTATCACATGACTACAGGAAAAACCACCCATCTTAAAGAAAGACAAAAAGATACAAGATTTTGTTTCATATAACCACATATCATATAGATAGAACATTTATAAACTTAAAATGCATACACCCACATATATAACAGTTCTGAAATATAAGTATAAATAGTCTAAAGAGGTCTTATGAAAGCTTATGAAATACTCAAGTCCTAAACATAAAAACACATGAAATTATAAAGTAGATAGGCCTTATATTGGCCTCATCATTTCCCCCCATATTGACCTTTTTATGGTTCTCTAGAAAACATATAATTCTTTAGCCTTGCTACCATCCTGTGATCTGCAACTGCACCTTGACCAATTCTGCCCCCTGCTAAGCTACAGTAAAATCCTTTTGTGTACCTGTGGGATTCATACCTTCTCACTTCCCCTGCCATATCATATTCTTCCAATTTTTTTTAATTGGCCAATAGAGGGGAAAGAAGCAGAGGTGGCTAAAATTTGAGTGGCACCCAGTAGCTCTGCATTACTCTACCCAATGTAACATACCACGGGGCACACCTATTTTCCATTGTGAAATTAAGGGGTAAATGCGGCTCCCTGTTTCTCAAATCCTCACTCAGGATGATCCAGCGACATTGAATTAATTTTTTTTGCTTTAGGCAACTCTATTTCAGCCATCTGAATATATTCATCAAAATATTGTTTTATCAAAGGATCAATGATTTTACTTCCTGTTTCTGATTGAGCCACTTTCATCCAATCATAGTAATAGGTTCTGGGATTCTTGGCTTCAGGCCTTAAGTAGAGAGGAATTTATTCCTCTAATTCCCTATAAGTTTTGGCCTAGCCTTTCCTACTTATCTCATTTTGTATCCATGACATAAGTTCTCTCAACTGGATATCCCCAACATAAAGCAAAGGATTCCAATCCCTATTATTGGGAACAACAAGGTTGTGGAGAAAAAGTTGACATAGTAGATTCTGCACTGCTACAGGAGAAATATGAAAAGCTTGAAAGAATTCATAGGGTTCATTCAACAATGGAGATTTATCCCTTATTAGCCTAGTCAACTAATAATTTAACAACTGCTCCTTTAGAAATATGGCATAAAGGCCTACAACTCATTAGTTCAGGTATGACTGATGTTACCTTAGTTAATTTTTCTTGAAGTTGTTCCACTTCTTCCTCCTTTTCCACCAGCTCTTGATAAGTCTGATCAATAGCCTAGTACAAAACCTTCTTCTGTTGCCTCCACTATTCTCTTTCCATTAATAATTGATTTCTCAGATGAAAAATAATAGAGAATAGTGTTACAGGGCAAGGAACATCTGAAAAAGTATCCTTACTAGGATTTCTCCTGTTGCTTATATATCAGCTAAATCCTCATTGCCTGGATGTGCAGTCTGTGTGGGGTCCGTCCATATGATTATGGATCACTAAGAATTATTACATTGTTGGGCAACCATAGCCAGTGCATCCAACCCTTGACTAAAAATATGCCCAGCCACCTCATTTACAAAGCTCATATCAACACTGGAATTTTCTTCAAATAGACTCCTCTCTACTACTGTAGAAGGTGAATCCGACATGTCTACCTCTATAGAAAAGTGTTCCCCTAAATTTATGTCATCATCCAAATCAATGAGGTCATCCTCAACTCAGAGTCCATGTGAAGATGAGCCTTTCCTCTAAAACCTGTAGGTTTCATCGAAACTAGAATCACCCCCAATTATTATACATTCCATGTTCATTCTATTTTCAGGAGACTACCCTCTCTCAGCCATAGGAAACACACCAGGCAACTCCTATTGACTATCTCTTAGCTCATCTTTTCTGGCTCCCCTGACTCAGAAATACCAGGGTCAACAACTGAACCTACTACTGATGTATCTGTGGCCATACTCTTCTTCCTTCTACAACTTCTCCTCAATGGAGTCTCCTCCTTTTTATCAGTAATCTTTCACTTTTTGGAAGCGGTTGGAGCTACAGGGTCTTTTACCCTTGTGTGTTTATAAGAACCAGAGGCAGTTTTTTTTCCTTCCTCCTCTTCTTCTATTATAGGAGCCGTAGTTTTATCAGATGGGGAGGAAGCCCTTCCTTCAGACACTTTATTTTTACCCTTACCCTAGGCTGACCCAGATACAGAGGCTACAGGAAAATGCCCAGGGGTTTTAGACCTAGGTTTTCTTCCTGAAGAAGACCTTGGTATTAATTCTTCAATAATCTTAAAAACCCCTTGTTCTATTTGGACTCTTCTCCCAACTCTACTCCTCAAAGGCTTTAAGGTTTCCTTTTCAAATTTCCCTAAAAGAAAATCTTCCCATAACATGTCTGACTATTCTCTTAAATATTTTTCAATAATTAACTTAATCAGACAATGGTGGGAGACAACATTAGGATTACCTTCTTGTACCTATGAATCCATTTTCTTCAAGATGTTGAACAAGAAATTGGGTACGTTTATGGGCCGATTATCATGTCCTAAGCAACTTAAGAATTTGAAATGCACAACATGCAAGTATGCTTGATGGCCCTCACAAGTGAAATACCTTATAACATATATGACACATTGCTTGTAATGTCCTTGCTGAGATAACCTATTAGTACCTTGTTTCTTGTTGACCTCTAGTGGTGGGTCTGTATGTAAAGTAAATTGTTCTCTAGCAGTCGCTAGGTCAAAACTCTCTAAGAATTCTTCTCCTTCCTCTGGTAATCCTGTAACCTTTGTCACAACTGCTTGTGAAAATGACACCCTCAACCCTTTGACAGTGGCCACTCCTTCATGCAGTGTGCTTAAAAACTGCAATTCCACTTCACCATCCCAGCTAGTGAGATTCTGAACGTAATCAAGCCAACCCCTGGCTTGAAAACGTGGCATGAAATCTTGATCATTTAACAATAGATCATGAACCTTGGGTTCACATCGAACCAAGTTGCCACCCATCTTTGCAAAGTATTTAAAGGATGCAAGAATAGTTGAAGAGAGTACACACATAAAAAAAAACTATAACAAGGAAGTTTAGGAAATGCCAAGAGTCTGAATGCTACAGGTAATTCAAAGATGGAAAGTTTTGGAATTTCAAGATTTTAGGCTCTGCATGAGAATATGAGAGCAAAGCTACAAGATATCAAGAGTTTAATTTCTCATAATTACTTAGCAGACATCCGTACTGGACACCTTTTCTATTTCCGTGCAAAATAAATTGCACTTTCAAGGTTGTATTGGGCAACATTTGTGCAAAAGTGTAAAGAATTTAAGTTTAAAAAGAAAAACACACAATACATGCATAGATATATAAAACAAATCTAAGATTCCCCCCCCAACTTAAGTGAGAAATTTGTCCCACAATTGCGCATGTGACAAGAGAAAAGCTAAGTTAGAAAAAACTAATTAATGAATTAAATGCCAAGGATAGTTTGCATGAACCTAATAAAGTACTGGCAGCGACGTGAAATTGTCATCCATTGGTGGAGAATGATGAGATGGATGGGTGAAAGAAAATAAATAATGAGATGGACTTTATTATGGAGAAAGTACTTTCATGATGAAAGTATTTATGATGAGGTGAGGTGAACATTTTCAAAGAGGAGAATGAAAATGAGCGGGCATCTCACATCCATTGGCTACAGGAGACTCGCAACCAGCTTCGAACTGAAACTATTATAGGAACTTGTCTTTTCTTTGAGGCTTATAATACAACTTAAGCCTGTGACCATTAACCAACAATTTGAAACAAACTGGATCCATGGTAGATAATTGAATAACACCATTGGGAAAAACAACAATGATTTCATAGGGCCCCAACCAAAGCGTTTGAAACTTACCAGGAGTGTGATGGTATCTGGAATCGTACAAGAGAGCCCAGTCATGAACGGAAAATTTCTTATCCTTGACAAATCTATCATGCCACTGCTTGCGCTATTGCTGCACCACCTCAGTGTTAGTCAAAGCAAATTTTCACCATTCATCAAGACCATTGAGGGTCAGTATGTGGTTTTTTTGAGCCTTGGTAAGATCCAGATTGAGCTCCAATGCTGTCTTTAAGATTTTATGCTCAAAATCCATAGGCATCAGAGCAGAATTTCCATAGACCAGATGAAACAGGGTGAATCCTCTAGTAGTTTTCCAAGTAGTTCTATAAGCCTAGAGTGCTTCAGGAAGCCGTGCTACCCAGTCTTTCTTTTGAACTGATACTATTTTAGTAAGGATGGCCTCTATCTATCTATTGGTGACTTCAACTATCCATTTGCTTGCAGATGGTATGGAGATGATTTTCCATGCCGAATCTTATACTCTTCCATTAAAGAAGCAATGAGGTTGGAAGTAAATTGAGCTCCCTGGTCAGATACTATCTCCCTAGGTAAACCAAATCTTGTGAAAATGAACTCATATAAAAATTTGGCAATATTATTATCCCTAGGATGCTTCATGGGTTTTGCTTTTGCCCATTTGGTGACATAATAAGTGCAGACTAAAATATAAGATTTACCTTGTGAAGCAGGCTCAATTGGTCCCACAAAATTGATTCCCCATTTGTCAAAAGGTGTCACAATTACCTGAGGCTGCAGGGGCGTCTCATCCATTTTAGTAGGCCTTCCCATGCATTGGCACCGATCACATTTCTTTGTGTACTAAGAGACATCTTTGTGGAGAGTTTGACAATAGTATCTAGTGGTCAAGATTTTGAATGTTGTCCTCTTTCCTAAAAAATGACCTCCAAAGGGCTCACCATGACATGCCCGAAGGATATCATAAGTTTCATCTTCTCTTATGAATCTGCGCATAATCTGATCTGGACCAGTGTAAAACATGAATCCAACAATCCAAGAAAAGTTAAAAATTTTCTCAGCTAGCAATATTCGTTCTTTGGAAGAGAAGTGAGTTGGTGTCTGACCTGTGGTGAGGTAGTTTGTGATGTTAGCATACCATGGGTTTTGTGCTAACAATAGGAAAAGATGCTCATCTGGAAAAATGTCATCAATGGCTATAGGATCATCAGGAACATGCAAGCGAGAGAGAAATTCTGCTACAACATTGGCTTTCCCCGGTTTGTCCACAATTGTGATATCAAACTCTTGCATCAGAAGTAACCATTGAGCTAAACTCCAAGATATGGTAGGCTTATTCATCAGATACTTGATCACTAAATGATCAGTATGGACAAATATCTCATAACCATTAATATAATGCCGAAAGTTATCCAGTGCATAAATTACTACAAGCAATTCTTTCTATGTCATAGTGTAATTGAATTCGGCTCCTTACAGATTTTTACTGATGAAATAAATGGCATGCTCTACTACATCTTCTTTCTAGCCCAACACTACCCCTATGGCATAGTCAGAAGCATCCGTGTGAATATGGAATGACAATCCCCAATTTGGGCCTCTCAATATTGGTGCTATTGTCAGGGCTTCCTTAAGCTACAGGAAGGACTTGTCACACTCAGAATTCCAAGAGAATTCGGAATCCTTCTTCAATAAGTTATAATGAGGAGCTGTAATTTGACTGAAACCCTTAATAAACCTCCTATAAGACCCTGCATGTCTGAGAAAACTCCTGACATCTTTTTGCCTCTCTAGTGTGGCCAAGGTGCTGATTACCTCAATCTTAGCTGGATCTACCTAAATACCAGCTGATGAAATGAAATGACCCAACACAACACCTTCCTCCATCATGATGAAAAATTTATCACTATTGAGAGAAAGATTGTAGTCTTGGCATCTTTTGAGTACTTTTTCTAGTTTGTCTTTAGCTTCATCAAAAGTGTTCCCATAGGCAGTAAAGTCATCCATGTAAATTTCCATACAATCAGCAAATATATCAAAACAAATACTTATGACAGCTTGTTGGAAAGTGGCCAGAGTATTGCACAAGCCAAAAGGTAGGACTGATTTTGCAAAGGTTCTCCATAGACATGTAAAGGTGGTTTTCTCCTGGTCTTCTGGTACTATTTGGATCTGATTATAGCCACTAAAACTGTCTAGGAAAGAGAAATATTTCTTTCTAGCTAAATTATGAAGGACTTGATCTATAAAAGGAAATGGAAAAAGGTCTTTCTTAGTGGCTGAATTTAGTTCCCTATAGTCTACACAAACTCTCCATTTACCCCATAATTTGGGAACTACAACTAACGGTGAAACCCATTGGCTATCAGAGATGGGGTAGATGAAACCAACGTTTAATAATTTTTGCAATTCAGTCTTGACTATGTCTCTTAAGACAGGATTAACTCTCCTCTGAGGTTGCCTTACAGACTTATATTCTGGGCTGATATAAATCCTATGAGTACAAAGTTTAGGATTCAATCCCTTCATGTCTGTATAATCCCAAGAAAATGCTTGTTGATTCTCCTACAGTAACTACTATATATCTTTCTGATGGGGTAGGGACAAAGCACTACTGATATTAAACTCCTTCCCAGGACTAACTTTAATTTTTATCACCTTATCCATCATGGATATCTGACCCACTGGAGAAGAATACATCTCATGTGGTAATAATGAATGAAGAAATTGGGAGGATGTTGAGTATGAAGGTGCATTTGGAGGTGACAGAATGGTTTCCAGGATACAGTTTTTTTGGGAACACAACTGAGATTCTATACCATATTCATTCATGACAATGGATTATAGTACCTTATCATCTTCCCTATAGGCTAAAAATGGATCTCGACCTATCATCATGAGCTAATGGACTGAGTTGGATTCTGACTCAACATCTTCTAATTTGGGCCACACTACATCATCATCTTGCAACATGGGTTGAGTAGGGGAATATAGAGTCAAGTTCTTAGTATGGATACCATTATATATTATCATCTTCCCTTACCTATAGGCTATGAAGGCATCGACAGTGGCTAACCATGGTCTCCCTAGGATTAGAGGATACCCTCCCATATTGGCTTTAGGTGAGAGGACACAAAAATCTATTGGATACTCCCAAGAGTGTAATGTAACTATGACATCCTCTATCATCCCGTTTGGTTTGAGAGTAGAGCTATCGACAAGCTGCAGAATGGTGGGTGTATCTCTGAGACAAAAAATATTCAATTGGGACAATATGTATTTGGTCATGACATTTATAGACGTACCCAGATCAACTAAGGCATTTTGAACTTGCATTCCATGAATGGTGATGGTAACTATAGGACTCCCTGGGTCAGAATATTTGGGAATAGTTAACTTTTTCAATATAAGATCAGACAACTGCCCGATGACATGAATGTTTTTAGGATCATTCTTCTTTCTCCTAGGTTGTTTTATACAAGCTTCCTTGATGGATTTAGTATAAACATGAACTTCTTTGATAGCATTGAGTAATGATATTTTTACTCTCATACGCTTCAATTGGTTGAGAAAATATGCTACTACTGGGTTCATTATGGGCTCAACTTGGTCTACTAACCTTTGAGGGAATGGGGGTTCTTTAAGTGCAGGAGAGTTCTATGGAGTTGACTCATCCAATGTCTTAGAAGGTGGCTCTTCAAATTCTATTATTATAGGTGTTTGAATTGAAGAAAGAGTGGTTCCTGACCATAGATGGATATCATTCAAGGAGATGACATAGATTTGTTGCAGAGCTGACGACTTGTTATTAGGATTAGGATTAGGATTAGGTTGAGCTGAAAGCTAGGTTTTCTTAGGTGGATTGATATTGGTTGTAGGAGGAGGCATTATAGCCTACTATGGAGGTGGTGGCATTAAGGTCTATTGATTAGATTGGTTCAACCACTAATTAGGTTGTTTCCAACCCTGCTGAGGCTGTTGCCAACCCTACTGAGGTTGCTGCCAACCCTACTGAGTTTGTTGCCAATTACTATGCCCACTAAAGCCTTGGGGACCCATACTCTGGAAATTTTTTCGTTGACAATTATTACTAAAATTTTGGAGAGAGTGTTGTGGCATACTTGGTCTTTGGGCCCATGGTCTACGTTGAGAAATATAGAGAACTTCTCCATTTTCATCAATAGCATTGAATTACGTAGGCATTGGCTGGGACTCCAAACTTGCAACAGTCTTGCACTTGCAAATTCTCTTCCTTTCTCTACAATGCAAGCAGTATTTAGCTAACACAACATCAACATCTTCCTTCTTCCTTCTTGCTTACATGATATCCAGCTGAGTAGAAACATCTTTAATGATGTCCTGCTTGAAGTCTGACAGAAGATTGGACAGTTCTGTCTTAGAGACCCCAGATCCAGTAGACTTATGAGGCAAGTCTCAGATTCCTCTGTCCTTCTTAAAAGTGGCCCTTGAGTAGTTAAGACATAGATCTTTGATATCCACCTAGTTCTTATGAGTGATGTCTCCTCCAGCCATGAGGTCTAAGGCCTCAATACTACCATCATTTAAACCTTTCAAGAAAAGATGTTTTTGGGACTCCTCATTTAGTTGATGCTGTGTATTACGCTATAGGTTAAACATGAACCATGATACATAATCTTCCAATGTTTCTTCCTCCTTTTGTGACATTTTGAAGATGTTGTCTCCTTTCAAGTCTCGACCCCTACATTATTCCTTATACTTAGAAATAAACATATTGCTCATGGCATCCCAGTCTGGTATAGCATTGGCTCCTAACCCCATGAATCATCTTAGAGCAGTCTCTTTAAGAGTTGAGGGAAATAATTTAATCTTCTGGGCATTAGTTGTATAGTCATAGCTCCTACAAAGGATATCAAACTCAAAGAGGAAGGTATCTGGGTCTTCAGTAATGAGGCCATAGAATTTGGGAAGCACGAATGCAGGTATGTTTTTTAGATTTTGGTTACCCTGCTAAGGAGGAATAGGGAAAGGAAAGGTAGGTTGAGCCATCCTTGGAGGAGGGCCTAGCTATTGTGGTTGATACTCAGGGTCAGAAAAAAGCTCTTTCAAATGTAAGGACTCTTCAGAAGATGATGGTGAAGGTAGTCATTCATATGCATCAACAAATGGGTTTTTGAATGGTTCTTCTTCTTCTACGTTCTCAACTTGGGGATCCTCAGGGTTAAAGATAGAGAATGGTTTGGCCTGGATATTTTGAGGAAGAAATCTCCCAAGATGATCTCTTCTTCTATGCATAAAAAAAAATGTAGAGCTTAAAACTAAGACAATGACTCTGGTTTGGATTAGATTGACACCATACCTGGCAGTGATGCCAAAAATGACTAGTCAGTATTATACCCTTTGCAACTAAGGATTGGAAATCCTTCTTATATTGACTTTGTGATAAACAATTCCAAATATCATACTAAGAACAACATACTGAACTCATTAAATTATCGACCAAGGACGTAAACTTGAAATGGTGTCTGTAAAGTATATGCTCTAATTCATCTTAGGTGTCATTACTACTTATGTAATGAGAATGTTGAAAGAAATAATAAGCTATAAAATGGAATCAAAAATTTAGTCTAAAGATTTGAGAACATGCTACAACACCAAACTAACTACTTGCCTATGCTGCAGGAACAACTGACAATTTTGTTACTAAGTGGCTGCAGGAGCAACAAAGTCCTAAACACTTCAACTGACTTACAACTAATTCCTACTGAACTACAAACTATGTTCACCTCCCACATGGGCCTCCATGGAAGAGTGAATGAACAAAAACTCAAAGACTAAGAATTGAAGATATCATTTATTTATTCATAAAGCATGGGTACAAGATGTAGTAACAAGATTGTATTTCTCTACTGCTGGATTACAAAAGGATTCCCGTAAAAACTCACTAACTAAGGAATCAGAACTTCCAGCTTGTTTAACAATAACTTAAAAATAGAACTCCTAGCAACTAGGATTCCCCAACATCAGGGATATGATAATATTTAAGATACATGATCAACATCATTAAATGTAGGAACAAACTATATTCAATTGCACACGAATCTAGGAATGTGCCACTGCTAGATGTACTCCATAATGGTTGATAATCCATATTGACCCATTCTAAAACATAAAATGTTATTGACCGAGAGTGGTGGAATCATCATGGGTCCCAAAATAGTTACTCTCTTTATGGCACCACTTCATCCTTAGATGTTTGAATGCTTCTTTTCCCGCTGTTCTGTCATTTCCTGCAAAATATTAGCGTACATACATATCCAAGATAGAATTCATAATAAGTTTCCTTCACTAGCTTGCTCTTATCACATGGCTACAGGAAAAACCACCCATCTTAAAGCAGGACAAAAAGATACAAGATTTTGTTTCATATAACCATGTAGCATATAGATAGCACATTTATAAACTTAAAATGCATACACCCACATATATAGAAGTTCTTAAATATAAGTATAAATAGTCTAAAGAGGTCTTATGAAAGCTTATCCTAAACATAAAAACACAAGAAATTATAAAGTAGATAGGCCTTATATTGGCCTCATCAAAAACAAATGTCCTAGAAAAGATATCATGAATGATTATGAGCGAAGGAAGTATGTACCATAATAAAAAATTATATAGAAAGAATAAACAATTAAACTCAAAACAAAATACATTCTAATAGCATAATGGATCCTAGAAGATTTGAAGGAAACACCTCTTTCCCCCCAGTTAAGAGACAAGAGGAGAAAAATGATCTAATTTATAGAAGAATGAGGGGAATGCCCTATATCAAAATTATGAATAAATTGTAATACCGCACGGAATTGAGATATAATTCCTAAAGCAGCTCTTTCTCTAACATATAGCTTGAAATGCACATAATCAGAAAGTAAATGTGTATTACTGTAATGAAAAGGACATTTGTATTTAGAGAGAGCATTTTTTGGCATGGATTTAAAGATTTCTTTCTTAGAATTCATTAACTGGACATTCACTTTCTTAGCCACATCTTGAGGAGTATTAGGGTTATCTAAGGAAGGTGTTAGAAGAAGAACATGAATAGGAAGATGATATTTAAGATCAACCACCTTGAATTGAGAAGGCGGGAAGCCTATACCATGCATATATTGTTTAGGGGATGAATGAATCGGGTTTTTAATGCCATGTTAATTAACACCAAGCCCCAAACCCTTATAACCTTATTTATCCACCATAGTGTATCTGGTAGTGAACATATCTTGCAAAGCTTCTATAGGAGGTGATTGATTATGGTTTTCATGAGAAAATGTTGTGTATGGTGGAATGATAGGTTTATTTTCTTTTTACCTTTAATATCATCATGAATCGGATAAGAAGGGGAAGGTAAATGAAATAATTCTTGAACATCTACATCATGAACCCTAGCTTGAGCCCCATCATAAGTGTGGGAAGAACTAGGGATAGAAGATGGAGAAATAGGAATAGGAATATTAGGAATTGGATTAGTAATGATAGGATGAGGATTAGGAGGATTAGGAACTAGATTAGGAATGATAGGAGTAGGATTAGGAAGATTAGTAAATGGGGTATCATCTACCCAATTATTCACATAATCCAAAAGAGCAATAAGTCCACTACACAAATCCTTGATGAAAGTTTTGAAAGTGGGAAGATTGGTATTAGTTAATCTCATTATAGCATGAGCAAGTGAAGCATGAAGAGTAACAAACATGATGAAATGGATGATACTTTCATAAACATCATAAGTACTATAAAGAGATGCTAATAGAAGAATAATGAGGAAAATAACCATACACCAAAGCATCTTAAAGATT
>MU224395.1:948738-959689 GCA_018584345.1 Thuja plicata
AGGTGATGCTCACAGAGGTGAAGCACCGGGACTTCCCGGGAGGTCACCCATCCCAGTACTACTCCAGCTCGAGCGCGCTTAACTACAGAGTTTCCTCCATGGTTAAACCCACTCTACTTGCATCCTCATTTGCAAGTAGAGTGGGTTTAACCATGGAGGAAACTTTGTAGTTAAGCGCGCTCGAGTTGGAGTAGTACTGGGATGGGTGACCTCCCGGGAAGTCCCAGTGCTTCACCTCTGTGAGCATCACCTAGATCCAATGAGTGCTAAGTGTTCCATTCATTCTCATGAGAGATGGGTTCATGTGAACCACTACTCATGAATTATGGGTCAACGAGTTTGACTCAAAACTTACACAGTTGAATCCTGATAGCAATATCACAATCCTTCAAGAATGTTAGAGTGAAATAACTATAAAACCTAAAAGAATGTTAAAAACTACAAGAATGATAGAACATGAAAGTATGAAATCCCTTGCGGTTCCCTGACAGAGGGTAAAACCAAAAATAGATAAAAAAACAATAGAAAGCAGATTTGGTGGTGAACGTCCAAACCCCCAAAAAATTCAAATCCTTCTAAAGAGAGAGAGAAAATAATGTTAGATCTGGAAACACTCAAAATAAGGATTAGCTAGCTCTGATACCATGTAAGAAACATACAGAAAATGAAAAGAACTATAGGAAAGAATCCAAGTGAGTGTAACAAAAGGAAGTATTTTACCATAAACATAATGAATGAGAGATTTCTTCAAGATCTATCACCAAAGCCATCAAGATGCTCCAAGATCAACACAATGAGACAATTATTTTGAAAGGGGAAAAACTAAGAAAAACCCCTTGTGAATATAATATGAATGAGGAAAAACCCTAAGAAATAATAAATAGAGATAGAGAGAGAGAGAGAGCAAGAAACTCTTTACAATATCTACATCATAGATCATTCTTCATTGTTGTATTTTGAATGAGAGAGGAGCATCTCTTAAATAGAGATGAGTGATGAAGTTATAATGTAACTCCCATATTCTATGAATGCCACATTCATATTAAGTGTGTGCCAAGTGTGAGAATCCTCTTAAGGAGGAATAAGCTAATTTCCTTAACAAAGAAAATAAAAGAAATTAGTTGTCCTCCCACTTGGACTAGAGGACAAATTACATTTTAGGATACCTTGGCTTATCCAAATTTACATAATAAACCAAGGAAATATTATTAATTCTAACATAAATTATACTATATGATATTTAATTTATTCAAGTGTGAATGGTATGTTCTTCTCCTTTATACTTGAGAAACCTTTGCATGTTTCGTTCTACTATTGGATGAATATATTTATATTGACCATTTAGCTCACCTCTTTGTCTTTTTATCCCTATTATATCTATTCCATTCCTAATGAAATGATATTTATCTAAGCATACTCTTCATTATCTAGATGATTATCCTTGCACACCTCCCTCAATTGCTTGATTAGTTAATTTATCTTCTCTCTGATTATCTTCTCTATAAATATGATTAAAAGTTATTTTTTTCAAATGCTAGCATAGAGCCAAGGCTCTTGATAATATCGAGTCAAGTCTCCAATTAAGGAGAGAGCCATTCCTAAGGGCATTTATTATAATTGCAGAGTCTCCTTTAATTTCTAAAATTTTTATACCCAAACTTCTGCAAAGGAGGATGCCTTCTATTAAGGCCATTAGCTCTACCTAGTTATTAGTCTATTTGCCTATATATTTTTCCAACCTCGCTCCTTCCTTGCCTCTGAGTTATGGATGCAACATCCAATGCCTGTATTGATAGGATTTCCTCTCGATGCTCCATCGAAGTTGAGTTTAAACCAACCACACTTAGGCAATTGCCATTTATAGTTATCTCCTTTGAGTAAGGTGGAGGCTCCCCCATAACCAAAGTAAGGATGGATTTTAAGACCAGTCCATCTATTCCTCATCTTTTTATCACAATTAGAATTACTATATCCTTATTATTTTTGTTCAATATTCTATTATTCATTACCTCAATGATTGAGACTTCTATCTTATTTAATATTTGATCAAAATCTGACTTATTATCTTGAAAAATCCTCCTATTTCTTTCCTTCTACACTTCCCATAAAATGATCCAGGGAGGTGAAATCCATATAGAGCCATAAATACTGCCTCCTTTAAGGAGTGGCCAAGATTGAAGTAAGTCCAAGATAGACCTAGGAAAGATCGATCTCCATCCTAGTTGATAACATAACCATGTCCAAATTTGAGAAGATAAAGAGCATTTTAGAAGGTGGTCTATGGTTTCTTTATGCTTTTCAAAAAGAGGGCATCTACTTGGACCCTGCAATCCCATTTTCTTGAATCGATCAAATGTCAAAATCTTCCTGTGCCATACCAACCAAGAAAACATTCCTACTTTTGGAAGGAATTCTTTATTCTAAAATAGATTTTATGGAGGATTATCCTTAGATCATAAAAGTTTGGATCTAAGGAATCTATATCCTTCTTTAACCAAATATTCTCCATTCTTGCATCCATCCCATATCAAAAATTTAGGGCCTAAATTCAATGAGATTTTCCTAGATCCCAAAATGGAACATAGAATGGATTCTTCAGAGGGATGAAGATTCAAATGCTTCCTATCCTTCCATTTTCATCCCAGCCCTTCTTCATCAAAGGTGACATAATCTATGATCCTTTTACCCTAGCAAGCCTTGAATATGTTTCTAAATTGTTCCATATTACCTATGGATTGTAAAACTTTATATCCTTCCCATGAGTCATACCAGAAAAGAGCCTCCTCACCCTTCCCTAAGTTCCAAGTTAATTTTTCTTGTATGATGAATCTACAATCTAACATGAAATTCTAGATTCTAGATCCCCTAGGAGGGGATTTCTCTCTAAACATGTCTATAGGATCTGTGTTACTTAAATATTTATGGGATAGAAATTTAACCCATTTAAGGTGTGGATTCTTATACATATGCCAAAATAGTTTGGCCCCTAATGATTTTACTTGAAGTTTGATATCTTTTAATCCTTCTCCCCCTTCCCCTTTTGGCCTAGAGACCTTATCCCAAGCCAATAAGGATATCTTCTTTATATCCTCTACTCCTTTCCAAAAGAAGGATATCAAAAGCTTATTGAGTTCATTCCTTTTTTTTACTAGGACATCTATACAAGAAAGTTGATAAATATGTTGTTCTAATAAGACAACTTGGACCTTAGTAGCCCTCCTAGCAACAATAAGCCATTTACCTTTCCAAGAAGCCATTTTGGATTTTGTTTTGTCTATAGTTTGGTTCCATAGTTTAGAAGACCTAGTCCCATGATCTAGTGGAAGCCCTAGATATTTACAAGGTAGGGAACCCTTTTTTAAATTTAAGATATTATAGATTTCATGTTCTAGATTTGGTTGAGTATTAAAAAAGAGAATCTCTGATTTATCTGCATTTATTTCCTACCCTAAAGCCAAAGCATATTGGTCTAGAATATTCTTATATTCTTTGGATTCCTCAATGATGCTTTTTCCATAGAGCATTCTGTCATCCAAATTTTTTTGATGTGTAGTTGCATCTATATATTTAGTTATTTTGATGTCATTAACCCACCTTCATAATTTTATTTATTAATTGACCGCCCCAAGCTTCAACAAAAATAGTGAAGAGGAAAGGGGAGATTTAATCCCCTTGTCTTATAACTATTTTAATCTCAAAGAAGCCCTTGGGTGATCCATTTACCAAGATTGAAAGTTTGGGAGTAGAGATACATTAAAAAATCAGATCCAAACATTTTTTAGCAAAGCCAAAGGTAGAGAGACAATTCTTTAAGAAGAGCCAATCCACTTTATCATAAGCTTTTTTTATGTCTAATTTAGTTAACATGCATGGATTCTAGTTCTTTTGGATAGAATGTATTGCCTTTTGTGCAATAATATAGTCCCATCATAAATTGATCCTCCTAGAACAAATAATGTTTTTTCACCAGTGATTAAATTGGGAAGAAGCTTATGGAGTCTACTAGCCATTGTTTTAGAAAATAATTTGTATAAAGTATTACATAACGCTATAGGGAGAAAGTCACTAAAGGTTTATGACTTATATTTTTTAGGAATTAAGGCGATGAAAGTATTGTTAGTAATAACTGAGTGGGGGGGGGGGGGGGGGAATCNGGGGGGGTGAATCAGTGGCCTCAAACAATATTCCAATAATCAACCCAAAAACTTAGCACCACAATGTTAAGCCTCTAGTTATCTTCAGTCCTATAAGATGAATGCCTCCAAATACTTTTATCAAATTAATACTGCTCATAATGCTTTGTAAAACCTCCTACTATATGTTTACCGAATAGTAGTCTATTAATTTACCGAAAGACAATAAATTATCTAGAGTATAATGATAAATCCAATTGAGTTATGTGTAATGAAAAACACTAAAGTAATGACTTATAAACACATTGACACATGGATTTTTAATATGGAAACCTTGTTAAGGGGAAAACTACTTGGGACTGGTAACCCAAAATTTTGACTCTTCTGAAGTGAGCTCGGTGAAGAGCCAACCCTGTTAAAGGTTACAAACACACTGTTAGGTGTGACCTTGTTAGAGGATTTAAAATTTTAGTGTATCACTTAATATTGGGAATCTCTATGCTACCTTCCTTGATAAAAAACTCACTTGGCCTGTCAATAGGTATCTGGCTGTTAGTAATAACTAAGAGGGGGGGGGGGGGGGGGGGGGGAANGGGTGGTGAATCAGTAGCCTAAAAAATTAATCCTTAAATCAACCCTTCAAACTTAGTACCAAAAATTTATACCTATAGTTATCTTTAGTCTTGTAAGATGAATGCCTTGAAATAATTATATCAAATTACTACTTGTCAGAATGCTTTGTAAAACCTTCTTCTGTATGTTTACCGATAAACAGTCTTCTATTTATTGAAACACAGTAAATAACTAGTGTATACCGATCAATCCAGATTTAATTAAGTGAAATGAAAAATAATAAATTAATGGCTCATAGACACATTAACACATGGATTTTTAACATGGAAACCCTGTTAAGGGAAAAACCACTAGGACTGGTACCCCAAATTTTCACTCTTCTAAAGTGAGCTCAGTTAAGAGCCAACTCTGTTAAAGGTTACAAACACACTGTTAGGTGTGACCTTGTTAGAGGATTTAAATAGATAGTTTGTCACTTAGTATCTGTTATCTAATGCTACCATCCTTGATCAAACACTCACTTGTCCTGTCAATAGGTATTGGGCATATCCAATGCTACTTTGTATGATCAAACTTTTTGATTCTCCTTGGGATGTATCTCAATTAAAAAATAATTTTAAGTCCTGCTCAGTTAAGAGACTTGATGCCTCAGTGGTTAAACTAAAATAGTAAATTGATCTATACACACATGCAACTTGAATTTCATATTTTCAAATCTATTGTAAGTGCATTACCTTTCTGATCAATGTCATCAATTCAATACCTTTTCTCTACATTATTCTTCTCTGTGATGCTGTATCACTGTTCATCTATGTCCGTAGAATTTATCTCTTTCCTCAGCTTGATTGATCAGGTCTGAATGAAGACTTTCTTCTCCTTCATAATCTCTTCAACATCTATTCTCTTGTCACTCCCCTTATTCATAATGAATAAGCTTGTCTCTTATATAGACATGATTTCACCATTTGCTTTCTTGATCTTGGCGTGATCCACAATTCTTGCCAATTAGAATTAAAGAAAAACTCCAGTTTTATCTCGTAGAGATCTTCTTTCCAACTAGACAAAGAAGCTTTAAATATTTTACTTATCTCTGACTTTATCTTGTCGATTAAAACAATGATAAGTATCAGTTAAGTCTATTTTTAGCTCTTGACAGCTAAGCATTTTGTCTTTTCTAAGCTCTTTTTTCTATCGGTCAATACTTCAGCTAGTCATCAGTGATAAATGATTGTTCTATCAGTGTGACTTCATTTTTCTTTGGGATCTCCGTCCGTCAGGCAACATTGTAATTCTGTCCATTGGGTTACATTGTGCTTTGCTCATCGATAATGCTGTGCATTTTCTCATCGGGTAACACGGTGACTTTTCTCTTTTACTCTGTCCGTCGGTGTGCACTCTGTTAGTGTATACAATCACTTTGTGAATACTTGACTTATATGCATTACTTGATAGCATAGCCTTTGATTTCTCAGTTCTTTGAGGTCTTTGGCAGTATGCCCATGACCATACAGATTATATCAAGTTGACATCAATGAAAATACAATACATTAACTGATTTAATATCTTGCATAAAATTTCTATGACTTGGTGATCATCAAATTAACATCTTCAAACATTCAATCAGTTATAGTTCATCAATCTCTGCCTTTGGCATTGATGGAAACACACTACATTATCACACTATATTACTTCTAATACAATATGAAATATAACATTTGAAGTTCATCAAACTATCAATCTTATGTACTATAATTGATACAAATATCTCGTCCTCGGTAAGCCTATGAGAGCTTAAATTTGATTCTTGTAGCTTTCTCTCTGTCTTCAATCCCTTTACTGGATAGATGTATAATCTTTCTTCCTCTGATGTGATGTGTTCTTTTCCTGTGTCGAACTCTCTCCCTTTCTTTGTTCTCTTTTCTTTTAATGTCTCTTATTAGCAATTCTCTCCGTTTGTATGTACTCTCCCTTTCTGGTTACATCTCTCCCTTTAGATAATGTGATGGATATAATCTCTCTCATGGTAATGATCTCTCCCTGATGTGATAATAGATATAATCTCTCCCTTTGATAGCAATGCAAAACAAATATTTTGACAGTAATGCCAAACAATCCTTTCTATCCATAATATACTCCTTGAATTTTCCAATCCATCAGCATTACAATAACTCTGGTGCTTAGAGTAGATAAATACCTTGTTGTTTATAGATGTATCTTTGAAGTCCATCTCTTTGCTTGCATCAACATGAAATATATTATGATAATATGTAGTCTGATGCAACCTTCTAGTCATTTTTACTGACCAGTAGACAAGGGTCTGACCCCTAGTCTTTTTCTCAAGTACTCGAATGCATCCTTGGGCAGTGGCTTGGTGAAGATATCAGCTAATTGTTCCTTTGATTGCACATACTCAAGTATCACCTCCTTTTCTTTAAATTTTTCTCTCAAATAATGATACTTGATAGCAATATTCTTTGTCTTAGCATGCATGACTAGAATCTTGGAAATGTTTATTGCACTAGTATTATCACAATAGACAATTACTGGTTCAAGAATTTTCATATGCATACCTTCCGGTAACTGTTTGATCCATGCAATATTTGAGTAGTTTGTAGTAGAAACAAAATACTCTGCTTCTCCAATAGACTGAGAGATGCATCCTTGCTTCTTTCTAATCCATGTGACAAGTCTCTCACCCATAAAGAATTGTCCTCTAGTTGTGCTCTTTCGGTCATCAATATTTCATGCCCAATAAGCGTCGGTAAAGACCTTAAGTTCAAATTTTCCTTCTCTTCTATACCATAAGCCATATTCATCGGTATTCTTTAGATATCTTAGGATTATTTTCACAACAGTCATATGTGATTCCCTGGTATTAGCAGAAAATCTTGCAACTATTCCTACTGCATGTGCAATATCTGGTCTAGTATGTACAACATACATGAGTTTTCCAATAATTGATCTGTACAAAGTTTGATTTACCTTAGATGACTTGTCCTCCTTTTTCAGCTTACATCCAGTTGCCATCAGTGTTCCAACTGGTTTGGAATCTTCCATCTTGAATATTTTCAGCACTTCTTTGATGTATTTGGATTGTGTAACGAAAATACCTTCATCTTGTTGCATGATTTGTAGACCAAGGAAGAACTTGATCTCTCCAAACATAGACATCTCAAACTCTTTGCTCGTTTCATTTGCAAATGATTTGCATAGCATATCATTGCCTCCAAATATGATGTCATCAACAAATATCTCAGCAATCAAAATGTTAGCATTAGTATCCTCTTTCAAATAAAGATTACTATTTTCACTAGTTCTTACAAATCCAATACTTATGAGATAGGAATAAAGTCTTTCATACCAGGCTCGGGGTGCTTGTTTTAATCCATACAAGGCTTTGTGTAGTCTATATACCATGTTCCTCTTGTCTAGATCAACAAACCCTTATAGTTGCTCAATGTACACCTCTTCCTCAAGTATTCCATTTAGGAATGCAGACTTGACATCCATTTGGTATACCTTTAATCCTTTACATGCATCATAAGCAAGTAATATTCTCACTCCTTCTAGCCTAACAATAGGTGCAAAGGTTTCTCCATAGTCAATCCCTTCTTCTTGTGCATACCCCTTGCATACTAGTCTTGCTTTGTTTTTGGTGACTTCACCATTCTCATTCAGTCTATTCCTAAATATCCATTTTGTACCGATGTAATTCTTGTCATCTGGTCTTGGTACAAGTGTCCATGTCTTGTTTTTCTCAATCTGCTCAATTTATTCATTCATAGCACTAATCCATTCTTCATTATCGAGTGCAGCATTGCCAGATTTTGGCTCAAAATCACAAATTAGACATCTTGTGTATAGAGACTTACTTCTGGTTCTCATACCAGCCTTGTTATCTCCAATGATCTAGTTCTATGGATGGTTCCTTCTGACATATCTGGCAAGTATAGGTTCAATTCTTTGTCTATCATCTTGATCATCATTTTGTCCTTAATTCTGATCTCCATCGCTTGGTACATCATCTTGAGCAATTTCCTGATTGTTGATATTTGCAGCTTGATGCTCGGGTGCAATAATTTGTTGCTCGGGTAGAGTGTCAGGTTCTTCATTGTAAACAAACCTGTTGTAGTCCTTTGGTTCTTTTGTGCTTTCCTTTTCATTCTTCTCTACAAATTCATCTATCTTTACATTTGCACTTTCAACAATTTTTTTAGAGGCTTTATTGAGACATTTATAAGCCTTTCTCTTGGTGGAATACCCTAGAAAGATTCCTTCATCACTTTTGGAGTCAAGTTTTCCATTTCTATAATCTTTTAAGATATACCATTGACTACCAAATTTTTTGAAGTAACTTACATTGGGTGTGTAACCACACTATAGCTCGTAAGGAGTCTTCTTGGTGTCTTTCTTTAGTTGTACTCAATTCAATGTGTAAACAGTAGTACCGACAACTTCCCTCCAGAAGATTTAGATGGTTCCTTTCTCTATCATCAGTGTCCTTGCACAATCAACAATGGATCTATTCCTTCTTTCAGCAATTCTATTTTGCTGTGGTGTTCTCGGTGCAGAGACCTATCTTTTGATTCCATTCTCATTACAAAAGTTAGTGAATTCATCTGAAATAAATTCTCCTCCTCTATCTGATCTTAAGCATTTCAATTCTTTACCACTTTATTTTTCTACCATTGCTTTGTACCATTTAAACATCTTGAATGCTTCTGATTTATCTTTTAGAAACATAACTGTCATCATTCTAGAGTAATCATCAACAAAGAGAATAAAATATCTATCACCATAGTAACTCTTTGTCCTCATGGGTCCACATAGATTAGTATGGTCTAATTCTAGAATGACATCAGATGTACATGGGTTTTACTTTTGAAACTAGACTTTGTCATTTTACCTTTTTCACAATTTTTGCACATGATATTGTCTCGCTTAATCATCGTCGGTAAGCCTCTTACATTTCTCTTTCTGCTTATCTTTATTATGTTGTCAAAGTTTACATGGCACAATATTTTGTGCCACAACCATATATCTTTGTTTCTAGCCATTAAGCAAGTGGTGTCAGTATCATTCAGATAGAATAAGTTACCTTTTGTCTACTCACCGATACCAATCACACTTCCTGATTTATAAAAGATCTTTGCCTTCTTATTCTCAAATGCTACTTTGTGACCTAAATTATTCAACTAAGAAACACTCAATAGATTATAATTCAATCCTCTCACCCAATAAGCATTTTCACACTTTATCAGGTTATTCAACATTATAGTTCCTTTACCTTCAACTGGACAAGGTGTGTCATTACCCATTCTTACTAAAGCACCATTGTAGTATTCAAAAGTCTCAAAATTTTGTTTGTCACCGGTCATATGGTGAGTGCAACCACTATCTATGATCCAGACATCATTTTTGCTAAATTTAGATATGAGTGCAGTTTCTACATACCTTTCTTCATCTTCATCTGAATCATCTTTTACTGCCACAAACACCATCTTGATGTCTTCATCAGATTCGGTGTCAGTATCTTCATCTTCACATTTATCTAGGTAACTGTCCTTCTTTCCTTTGTCCTTCTAGTCTTGGGTATCTCTTCTTTTTGATTGTCGGTTGCTTCTTTAATCACCTCTGTCAAACTTATTTTCAAATGACCTGTCATTACTTCTGTCATCTTTTCTTCTGTTAGGACATCTTGCAGCAAAGTGTCCAATCTCTTCACAATTAAAACAAACAAGTGGTAATTTACCTTTGCATTTACCTTCATCTCTCTGCATTCTTCTAGTCATAAGTGCTTCAATTTCATCAAGATCTTCTTCTTCACTTTCACTATCACTATCTTTTCTCATAGGGCCCGTTTGGTGCATGGCATTAACTTATCCAGAATAGGCCTATTCCAGAATAAGGGCCTATTCTCGAATTAATTAATTCTAAAAATGAAAGCTGGAATAAGCTATTCTCTGTTTGGATCCCATATTGTAAAATTGGAATAAGGATTTTTTTTTTTTTTTAAAATTAATTTGAATATGTATTTTTAACTTGTGTACATATATACACATACACATACACACACATATACATGTGTATATACACACATGTATACACATATATACACATGTGTGTGTATATACACATGTGTATATACACACACATGTATATACACATGTGTGTATATACACACATGTGTGTATATACACATGTGTGTATATACACATGTGTATATATACACATGTTTGTATATA
>MU224395.1:993646-1017915 GCA_018584345.1 Thuja plicata
AGTCATGCATGCAAAGACTAAACACATTGCCATCAAGTATCATTACTTAAGAGAACAAGTTCAAGAAAAAGAGGTAATACTTGAATATGTGCAATCAAAAGAACAATTGGTTGATATCTTCACCAAGGCACTGCCCAAGGATACATTTGAGTATCTAAGAAAAAGACTAGGGGTCAAACCCATGTCTAACAGTCAATAAAAGGAATGGACGCTGCATTAGCCATATATTATCAGAATATCAATCATGATGGATGCAAGCAAAAGCTAAACTTCAAAGCTACATCTATATACATAGAGGTATATATCAATACCGAGAACCAGAGCAGATTGTTATATTGATAATGGATAAGGGAAATTCAAGGAATATATTATGGAAAGAAGAAATTGGTTGACAGAATGTCATATATTTTTAAAATATTTGTTTGGCATTGTTGTCAAAGGGAGATAATGTATCCATATCCATATTATCATCAGAAACTATTCATTATCAGATAACTCCAAACAGGGAGAGATCATATCCAAAGGGAGATAATTGGTATAAAAGACAGACATCAAAGAAGCAGAATAGTCAAAGAGGACACAACACATCAGAAGAAGAAAAAGTAAAAGCTACAAGAATCAAATCTAAGCTTACACAGAGCTTACCGGCGGTCAGATATTTTATTAGTTATCAAAACAAACTGTTTGGTAATTTGATGAATCTCAACAATTGTATTTCATATTGTATTAGCAATAGTATAGTGTGATAATATAGTATGTTTCCATCAATGCCAAAGGGAGAGATTGATGACATGTAACTGATTGAATGTTTGACTATATTAAGTTGAAGATGATGCAAGACATTAAATCAGTTAATAGTTTGTATTTTCATTGATGTCAACTTGATATCATCTGTATGGTCATATACATAATGCCAAAGGCTTTAGAGAATCAATAGAATAAAGGTTATGCTTTCAGCAATGCATAAAAGTCAAGTATTCACTAAGTGAAAGACAACACCGGCGGAGTGCACACAATCGGTAAAGATAGAGATAAAGTCACAGTGATACCCGATGAGCAGAAGACAATGTTGCCCGATGAGCAAGATCCAATGATGGCCGACAGATGAAGATCCTGAAGCTAACTGAAGTTGCACCGACGGAACTGGCAATTGTCACCGGCGATGAACTGCAGAATTGACTGACAGAACAGAGAGATCATAAAATGACAAAATATCTAGCTGGCAGAGCTTAAGGATAGAATTAATTGGTTGTTTTATTTGACCATAGTTAAGTAAGTGATTTAAAGATGATTTATACAATTGGCAAGAAGATAACTACAAGATAAATCAGGAGCTAAATCCATAAATCAATTTGGCTAGATTGTTTTTCACGCCAAGAATCAAGAATCAAGAACTAGAATTAAGGGATATCATGTCTATTTAAGAGACAAGCATAATTCATTCCCAAGAGCAATCATATACATGGGGGAGTGAACTGATAGAAGATGCTGAACAGAAACTGATGAAGGATAAACTTCATGCAGTCTTGATCAATCAAGCTAAGGGAGAGCTAAAGAATTCTGTAGACACCGACGAAAAGAAAAGCACAGCATCACAGAGAAGAAAGAGTTAAGTACAAAGGAATTGAATTGATACATTGATCAGAAAGACATTGTAATTAAATAGATCTAAAAATCTGCAATTCAGTTGCATTAGAAACAGGTCATTTTGTTTTAGTTTAACCATTGAAGCATTAAGTCTCTTAACAGAGTAGGACTTAACAGTATTTTTTAATTGAGGTATATCCTAACAGATTACCAGAAGGTTGACTCATGATAGTAGCATCGGTCTTACCTTAAGCCTATTGATAGTCTAAGAAGAAGGCTGATTCAAGGATGGTAGTAAGATTAGCATAAAGCCTATTGATAGTCATGAGACTGATTCAAGGATGGTAGCATAGATGCCAGATACTAAGTGACAACCTATGTATAAAAATCCTCTAACAAGGTCGCACTTAACCATGTGTTTGTAACCTTTAACAGGGTTGGATCCTAACAGGGCTCACTTTAGAAGAGTGAAAATTTGGGGCACCGGTCCCAGTGGTTTTTCCCTTAACAGGGTTTCCACGTTAAAATCCTTGTGTTATGTGTGTATGGTTTATTACTTTAGTGTTTTACATTTCACATAAGCATCTATGGATTGATTGGTATACTCTTCATATTTACTGAGTATCGGTAAATACAGTTTACTTCTTATCGGTTATCAAGGAGAATAAGGATAGACAAGGTAAACCGACAGATAGTTATTTGTTTCAAGTATTTCAAAGGCATACATCTTGTAGGGACTTAATAATTAGAGAAGTATTGATTGGTGGATTAAAGTTTAAATTGGATAAATTTGAGGCCACTGATTCACCCCCCCTCTCAGTTATTACTAACATCAGTTACATGTCATCAAGTATTGTTCATTTCCTTAAGGAATCTACCTGAGTTTCTTGTCCCATCAAGAGCTGTTGTAACTTCCTCCCCGATAAAATCCCAAATTTTTTGAAGAAAACATGTTGGGAAGCCATCAAGCCCGAGAGATTTGTCTGGGTTCATATTCTGATGGATGTTTTCAACTTCTTCCTTAGTTAATCTTCCTAGTAGGCTTTTATTCTGATCCTCCATAATTATTTTAGGGATTTTTGCAATAATACTCTCTTGATCTTTTAAATTAGGATTTTGGTCAATGTGATAAAAAATCCTCAAAGAATTTTACAGCTTCGATTGCTATCCCTTCAGGATCATCAATCAATCGGTCCTCCTTGTCCTTAATGGATGTTGTTCTATTTAAAATCCTCCTTTTCTTTGTGTTGTTGTGAAATAATTTTGTGTTCATGTCTCCCTCTGCTAACCAAATCTCTCTAGATTTATGTCTCCAATAAATCTCTTCCTTAGCTAGAACATCTTTGTACTTCTTCAAAAGGATTTTTTCTTCCTCCTATAGTGAATTATCCATTCCTCTTACTAATACTTCCTCATTAAGAGTTTCTAATCTCCCCTCCAATTCTAATTTGTTCTCAAATATATTCCCAAATTTTTCTTTATTCCATACTTTTAGCTTTTGTTTGATAATTTTTAGTTTATTGAGAACCTGGTAGAATTTAGATCCAGAGACCTCAACTTACATCCATCATCCTTTAATCATTTCTAAAAAACCTTCCTCCTTAAACCATATTTGTGTTAGAATAATTGGGGGGGGGGGGAGTGAATCAGTGGCCTCAAAAATATTCCAATAAATTAACCACAAAACTTTATATCTCAAATATAAACCTCAAGTTATCGTTAGTCTCACAAGATGTATTCCCTGAATTAATCTTATCAAATAACTACTGCTCGGAGTTCACTGTTAAACCTTATTCTTAATCTTTACCAATTAGCAGTCTATCATTTACTGAAATACAGTAAATAACTTAGTGTTTACCGATCGATCCTGTTTTAGTAATGTGTAAAGAAAAAAATCAAAGCAATGACTCATAAACACATTTGACACATGGATTTTTAACGCAGAAACACTGTTAAGGGAAAAACCACTTGGGACCGGTAACCCAATTTTTTCACTCTTCTGAAGTGAGGTCGGTGAAGAGCCAACCTTGTTAAAGGTTAAAAACACACTGTTAAGTGCGACCTTGTAAGAGGATTTATCACTAAAATTTAATCACTTGATATCTAGCATTTCACTATGCTATCTTCATGAATTAAACTTTTGATACTCCTTGGGATGCATCTCAATATATAAAGGATTGTTAGATCTTGCTCGGTTAAGAGACTTTCTGATCCAATGGTTAAACTGAAACAGTATATGATCTATTCATATCAACAACTTAGACTTGCAGATGTTCAGATCTATTGTAATCTCATAATACCTTTATGATCAATTTTTCTTTTCAATACCTTTGATCCACTTCTTTCTTCTTGGTGTACACAGAAATATTTAGCTCTATTCTTTAGCTTGATTGACCAGGACTGTATGAAGTCTTTCTTCACTAGTATTCTCTTCAACATCCTCTTCTCTATTCACCCCCTTTTTTCACAATGAATTAGCTTATCTCTTTATAGACATAATTTCACCATTTCTAAGTCCTTGACTTTCTTGTTCTTGGCGTGATCTACAATTCTCACCTTTCTTGCTTTAAAACTTACTTCGTTTTTATCCTGCAGATTTCTCTTAGACAACTAGAATAAAACAGCTTTAAACTCTCGCTTATCTCCAGATTTTAACTTGTCGATGAAAACAATGTTATCAACCAGTTAAATCCATATTTATCTTTTTCCAGCTAAGTCTTTTTCCATTTCTGAACTTCAGTTCTTTTTGGTGTTTAAATCCTTGTTGGCTTCGGTCTTGACTTCAGTTGTCCTTGGGTATCTCTGTCCATTGGTGTTGTCTATCCATCAGGTAACACTGTGGTTCTTCTCGTCGGTAATGTTTTCTCGGGTTTATTTCTCGGGTATTACTGTGATTTTTCTCTTGGGTTTCTCTATCCTTCGGGGTGCATTGTTCGTCAGTGTTTGTTGTCACTTAGTGAATACTGAACTTTTATGTATTACTGATAGCATAACCTTTATCTCTTTGATTCTTTAAAGTCTTTGACACTATGTATATAACCAATCAGATTATATCAAGTTGACATCAATGACAATTGAATATATTAACTAATTTAATGTATTGCATTAACTTTCTATAGCTTGGTGATCATCAAATTAACATCTTCAAACATTCAATCAGTTAAAGTTCATTAATCTCTCACATTTGCATTGATGGCAACACACTACATTACTACTAATACAATATGAAATATATCAGTTGTAGTTCATCAATCTACCAAATTCATTATTCTATAACCGATACAAATGTTTGGCTCTAGGTAAGCTCATATAGCTTAGATTTGTTTATTGCAGAGTACTTTCTTCAATCTTCAATCCCTTCATTAGATAGATGTAGCAACTTCTAATTCTATCTCTCATTTTGTTTGTTCCTTTCCTTGATCATCTCTTTTTTTCTTTGACATCATTAGATATACTCTCTCCCTTAAGTCATCTCTCCCTTAGGATAATTTCTCTTCCTTTTGATGATTATGATGGATATAATATCTCTCCCTTGGATCTTCTCTCCCTTTGAATCTTCTCTCCCTTTGACAACAATGCCAAAGTGTATCATTCCTCCTTTTTATAATATACTCCTTGAATTTCTCTATCCATCAGCAATATAATGTCTATGGTGTTTGGTGCAGATAAGTACCTTGTTGTGTACTAATATATCTTTTGCAAACCATCTCTATGCTTGCATCAACATGAATGATCTTATGATTATATGTAGGCTGATGCAACCTCCTATTTAGCTTATTGACCAATAGATAAGGGTTGAACCCCTAGTTTCTTTCTCAGGTACTCAAATGTATCTTTAAGCAATGGCTTTGTGAATATGTCAGCTAATTGTTCCTTGGATTGAACTTATTCTAGTATCACCTCTTTCTCTTGCACTTGTTATCTTAAGTAATGATACTTGATAGAAATATGCTTAGTCTTAACATGCATGAATGGATTTTTAAAGATGTTTATTGCAATGGTATTATCACAATAGATAATTACTGGTTCAAGAATTTTCATATTCATACCTTCCAATAATTGTTTGATCCATGCAATGTTAGAGCAGTTTGCAGCAATAGCCACATATTTTGCTTCTATAGTATATTGTATGATGCATCCTTGCTTCTTTCTTATCCATGTGAGAAGTCTGTCACCCATGAAGAATGCTCCTCTAGTTGTGATCTTTCTGTCATCTAAGTTTCTATCCCAATCAACATCTATATAGACTTGAAGCTCAAATTTGTCTTCTCTTTTATAACATAAGCCATAGTGCTCGGTATTCTTTAGATATCTCAGAATTATTTTGACAACAGTCATGTGTGATTCTTTGGGGTTAGAAGAGAATCTTGCTACTATTCCAACTGCATGTGCTATATCTGGTCTAGTATGAACAACATATATTAGTTTGCCAATCATTGATCTATATAGGGTCTAATTTACCTCATTTGACTTATCTTCCTTGCTCAACTTACATCTAGTTACCATAGGTGTTCCAACTAGCTTGGATTCTTCCATCTTGAATATCTTCAACACTTTCTTGATGTATTTGGATTGTGTGATATATATGTTTGCATCTTGTTGAAGAATCTGTAGACCAAGAAAGAATTTGATCTCCCCAAACATTGACATCTCCAGATCTTTCCTAATTTCATGAGAAAAATATTTACATAGCATATCATTAACCCCAAATATGATATCATCAACAAATATTTCAGCAATCAAAATATTATTATCAATATCTTCTTTTAAATACAGATTGCTATTTTCACTTGTTCTTACAAATCCAATACTTATGAGATAGGAGTGAAGTCTTTCATACCAGGCTCTAGGTGCTTGTTTCAATCCATACATGGCTTTTTGTACTCTAAAAACCATGTTTCTCTTGTTAGGATGAACAAATCCTTCTGGTTGTTCAATGTATACTTCTTCTAGTATTCCATTTAGGAATGCAGATTTGACATCCATTTGGTATACCTTGAATACTTTGGATGCAACATAAGCTAGTATAATTCTTACTCCATCTAGTCTAGAAACAGGTGCAAATGTTTCTCCATAGTCAATACCTTCTTCTTGTGCATACCCCTTGCATACTAATCTTGCTTTGTTTCTTGTGACTTCTCCATTCTCATTCAGCTTGTTTCTGAATATCCAGTTGGTACCGATGACATTCTTGTCATCTGGTCTAGGTACCAATGTCCATGTTCTGTTCTTCTCAACTTTTTCTATCTCCTCATTCATAGTACTGACCCATTCTTCATTTTCAATTGCAGTATTTACAGATTTAGCCTTAAAATCACAAATTAAACATCTAGTGTTTAGTGACTTACTTCTTGTTCTCATTCCAACCTTCTTGTGTCCTATGATATGGTTATGTGGATGGTGTCTTCTGACATACTTGGCAAGTATTGGTTCAACTCTTTTTTCATCATTCTGATCATCATCTTGACCTTCATTCTGATCTCCATCGCTCAGAACATCATTTTGAGCAATTTATGATTTTTGGTATTTGCAGCCTGATGCTCAGGTACATTGTTCAGTTGCTCGAGAGTGATATACTGTTGCTCAGGAAGAGTGTCAGATTCTTCATTGTAGACAAACTTGTTGTAGTCTTTTGGTTCTTTTATGCTTTCCTCATCATTTTTCTTTGCATATTCATCTATTCTGACATTCTCACTTTCAATGACTTTGTTAGAGGACTTGTTAAGACATTTATAAGCCTCTCTTTTGGTGGAATACCCTAGAAAGATTCCTTCTTCACTTTTGGAGTCAAGATTTCCATTTCTATCATCTTTCAAAATAAAACATTGACTTCCAAAGATTCTGAAGTAACTTACATTGGGTTTGTATCCATACCATAGCTCATAAGGTGTCTTTTTGGTGTCTTTCTTCAATTGAACTCCGTTCAATGTGTAGACAACAATACTGACAAATTCCCTCTAGAATGTTTGAGTGATGCTTTTCTCAATCATTAGTGTTCTTTCACAATCAACAATGGATCTGTTTCTTCTTTCAACAATCCTATTTTTCTGTGGTGTTCTTGGTGTAGAAACCTGTCTTTTAATTCCATGCTCATTACAAAAGTTAGTGAATTCATCATAAATAAATTCTCCTCCTCTATCTGATCTTAAGCATTTTAGCTCCTTACTACTTTGTTTTTCTACAATAGCTTTGTACCATTTAAACATCTTGAATGCTTCTGATTTTTATTTTAAGAACATAACTGTCATCATTCTAGAATAAGCATCTACAAATAGAATGAAGTATCTATCACCATATTAACTCTTTGTCCTCATGGGTCTGCATAGATCAGTATGAACTAATTCTAGAATAGCATTAGATGTATGAGTTTTTCTCTTGAAACTAGACTTTGTCATTTTACCTTTTTGACAATTCTTACACACGATATGGTTGGGCTTTGACATGCTCGGTAAGCCTCTTACTTTCCCTTTATTTCTTATCTTAATCTTATTGTCAAAATTCACATGACATAATCTTTTATACCACAACCATATGCCTTTGTTTCTAGCCATTAAACAAGTGGTGTTAGTGTTATCAAGATAGAATAGGTTACCTTTTGTCTGTTCACCAGTTCTGATCAACCTTCCTGATTCATTAAAGATCTTTGCCCTTTTGTTCTCAAATGTAACTCAGCGACCTATGTTATTAAGTCCTTTTACCCAATATGCATTTTTACATGTGATCAAGTTATTTAACATTATAGTTCCTTTACCTTCAATTGGACAAGGTGAGTCATTACCCATTTGTACTGATCCACCATTATAATACTCAAAAGTTTCTAACTTTTCTTTATCACCGTTCATGTGGTGAGTAAAGCCACTATCTATAATCTAGACATCATTCTTACTAACCTTAGATATGAGTGCAGTCTCTACATACCTTTCCTCTTCGTTTGAATCATCCTCCATGGCCACAAATACCATCTCAATATCTTCTTCAGATTCAGTGTTAGTATCTCTAGCTCTATTCTCAGCCAGGTAACAAGATTTCTTCCCTTTGTCCTTGTAGTCTCGGGTATCTCTTCTGTCAGATTGTTGGTTGCTTTGGTAATCTCTGCTATCACTTCTGTCAAACTTCTTTTCATATGATCTGTCATTACTTTTGTCATCTTTTCTTTTGTTAGGACATCTAGCAGCAAGTGTCCAATCTCTTTACAATTAAAACATACAAGTGGTAATTTACCTTTGTATCTGCCTTTGCCTCTCTGCAATCTTGTAGCCATTAGTGCTTCAATATCATCAATTTCTTGGTCATCACTATCACTTTCACTATCATTTCTCATAGTGTGTTTATGACTTGACTTACTAATTTTCAAAAAAGATTTGAATGTAGACTCAATAGATGGTAAGACATTGTTGTCAAAGTTATTCATCTCAAATGAAATACGTCTACCAACCAAACTATCTAGAGTAACATTTTTATTTGCTACTGCTCTCATTTATTGTATAGTAGATACTATAATAGCATAAACATGCAATAAGATTCTTAGGATTTTCCTTACCACTGTTTCTTCTTCAAGTACACCTCCAACTCCTTGGATATCATTGATTACCTCTTTGATTCCGCAATTATACTGAGTGATATTTTATCCTTCTCTCATTCTTAGGTCATCAAATTTACCTCTTAGGATTTCTGCCTTAGCTCTTAGTACATTTTCATCTCCTCCATGTACTAGCTTCAATTTGTCCCACATTTGCTTTGCAGAGGTGCAAGTTTTGACATCTTCAAATTCAGAATCGGAGAGTGAGGAAGCAAGTTCCATCATCATAGAAATGTGCTCATGCTTTTCTCTTAATTGATCAAGTGTGTGAGGTCATGTAGGAAACACATATTCAGTATCCACATATTGAGTAACATCATTTCCAATACCTGATAGGTGGACTCTTATCTTGCTTTTCCATGATGCAAAGTTGTCCTTGTTCAACTTAGGTACATCCTGTTTTCTCATCTGGTGATCTTTTTCTAAGGCCTTGAAACCTTCCTTTCTAAGCACACAAGCTCTGATACCAATTGTTAGAATAACTGAGAGGGGGGGAGGGTGAATCAGTGGCCTAAAAAATATTCCAATAAATTAACCACAAAAATTTATATCTCAAATATAAACCTCAAGTTATCTTTAGTCCCACAAGATGTATGCCCTAAATTAATCTTATCAAATAACTACTACTCAGAGTTCACTATTAAACCTTATTCTTAATCTTTACCGATAAGTAGTCTATCATTTATCGAAATACAGTAAATAAATTAGTGTTTACCGATCAATCCTATTTTAGTAATGTGTAAAGAAAAACATCAAAACAATGACTCACAAATACATTTGACACATGTATTTTTAATGTGGAAACCTTGTTAAGGGAAAAACCACTTGGGACTGGTAACCCAAAATTTTCATTCTTCTAAAGTTAGCTCGGTGAAGAGCCAACCCTATTAAAGGTTACGAACACATTGTTAAGTGCGACCTTGTGAGAGGATTTATCACTAACAGTTAATCACTTGATATCTTCATGAATTAACCTTTTGATACTCCTTGGGATGTATCTCAATATATAAAGGATTGTTAGATCCTTCTCTGTTAAGAGACTTTCTGATCCAATTGTTAAACCAAAACAATATATGATCTATTTATATAAACAACTTAGACTTGCAGATGTTAAGATCTATTTTAATCTCATAATACCTTTCTTATCAATGTTTCTTTTCAATACCTTTGTTCCACTTCTTTCTGCTCGGTGATGTTGTGCTTCCCTGTTGCTCGGTGTCCGTAGAAATCTTTAGCTCTGTTCTTTAGCTTGATTGATCAGGATTGTATGAAGTCTTTCTTCACCAGTATTCTCTTCAACATCCTCTTCTCTATTCACCCCCTTTTTTCACAATTAATTAGATTGTCTCTTTATAGACATAATTTCACCGTTTCTAAGTACTTGACTTTATTGTTCTTGGCGTGATCCACTATTCTCGCCTTTCTTGCTTTAAAACTTACTTTATTTTTATCCCGCAGATTTCTCTTAGATAATTGGAATAAAAGAAATTTAAAACTCTTGCTTGTCTCTGGATTTTAACTTGTTGATGAAAACAATGTTATCAACTAGTTAACTCCATATTTAGCTCTTGTCAGCCAAGTCTTTTGTCATTTCTGAACTTTAGTTCTTTTCAGTGTTTAACTCCTTATTGGCTTCGGTCTTGACTTCAGTTGTCCTCGGGTATCTCTGTCCATCGGGGTTTTTTGTCCGTTAGGGTTGTCTGTCCATTGGGTAACATTATGGTTCTACTCGTCAGTAATGCTTGCTCAGGTTTCTTGCTCGGGTATCACTGTGACTTTTCTCTATCCATTGGGGTGCACTGTCCGTCGATGTTTGTTGTCACTTAGTGAATACTGAATTTTTATGCATTACTGATAGCATAACCTTTATCTCTTTGATTCTTTGAAGTCTTTGACACTATGTATATAACCAATCAAATTATATCAAGTTGACATCAACGACAATATAATACATTAACTGATTTAATGTCTTGCATTAACTTTCTACAGCTTGGTGATCATCAACTTAACATCTTCAAACATTCAATCAGTTATAGTTCATCAATTTGCTCAAATTTAAATGGAAAATTCTCTGGGCTTTTGTCTTTAAGAATTCTTAGCTCTATTGGGAAATGGTCTGAACTTGAGATCGGTTTCACCTCTCTTGTTATAGTAAAAGGAAGTTCAACTAAGTTCCCACGGAGTAGGAATCTATCTAACTTTTTAGCTATGAAACTGAATCCTTTTCTCCTATTATTCCATGTGAATCATTCCTTAGAATTAACAATTTCTATGAGGCCATTCCTATTTATCCAATCATTAAAGTCTTCCACTGATTTAGGGAGCTTGTTAGATCCCCCTCTTTTTTCAGAATCTTTTGTGATTATGTTAAAATCACCCCCAATGATAGATATTTCATTATCAAATTTTGATAATTTTGTCTATCCACACTCTTTCCTTTTCTCTGTTAGGAGTCGGTTAGACATTGAATATTCTAAAGCTTAAGTTTGTTCAGGAACTCTTAACTAAACCACAACACCAGTTAAAAAGGTCTTCTAGATCTAAAAGAACCATAGATCTTGGGTCCTAGATAAATCCTATCCCACCTGAGGGCCCCCTTGCTGGAGCTCCCCAAAGTTCCCTAGAACTTAGTTTCCTATTGAAGTTTGACAATTCATCACTATCTAATTTAGTTTCTTGTAATAGAAGTAAATATAGACATTAGAATTAGAAATAAAATATTTTAAAATATGCTGCTTGTTAGGGGAATTTAAACCCCTAACATTCCATGTAAGGATATTCATGGCGATTTGGGAATTAACTTCCCCTTCCCTGCATAAAAGATACCAGTCAACTTAACTTGTCCTGCATCCTTCCCATCCTTCAATCGTAATTCTTGCCTAGATTTTCTTCCTCTTTTCTTGGATGATTTAGCATAGTCTGGAATATCTTTGCTAGGAATGATAGAAACAATTCTAAGAACCTCTTGGTCCTCTTTCTCAGTCTCCTCAATGTCTGTAAGAAGATGCTCAATATCCTCCATAGAAAGGGAATTTTCTAAATATATGCATTCTTTAATCATGAGCTCTTTTTGAAACATGACTTCCTCCTTGTCACAAATTTCATCCAAGAATTGATCAGTTAAGTCATTAAATACAACATCACATAAATATTCTGTAATTAATTTTACTTCTTCTTCTTTTCTTTTAGTATATTCATAATCTTCCTTTGATAGGATAGGAGGACAAAGAGTCGCCTCAACAACCTCGTCCATGGTATTGCCCGTGAAAACATTGTCATTTCCCAAGGATACACTATTGTGATTATCCTTAAGATAAAAGCCACCCCTAGCATCAAAAAAATGAATAGAAAATTTTTAAAGTTGGGGCAAGGACCAAATTCAAAAATAGAAGATGGGAGAATATCCAAATGCTTACTTTCTACCACTATCTCTCCTTCCTCAACCTCTACTGGATTAAAATCCATAACTATGTCTTCCTTAGTTCCTACTTCTTTCTGGGGCAATATATCATTTTTTACCATGCTAAATGCATCCTGCATTTCAGCGATAATTTCACATTTAAGGATTGCCAGATTGATTTCATAAAAAAAATCTTGGCTTTTTATTATGATAGGATCTAGGGTTTAAATAATAGTTATGTCCATTCTGGTATTTATACTGTTATTCGTTTGTGGGCAAACAGTTTCTATCATACCTACATATTTACCATAATAATTGGCTATATTTAAAAAGAATTCTAAGCTAATAAGCTCCATTGGGATGTTCAAAAGGAGGATGTCCCTTTCAATAGAAAAATTATCAAGCAAATTAGGGTTAAAATTAGGCCTCCATTCTAAAAAGGAAAAATTTTTGCCTTTGAAAATAGGGTTATCTGAAGAAAGGAAACAATTCTTAATTTCTTCAGATTTATATTTTAAAAAGAAAAAGCCATCCGATAAAGCAACAATACTTACCTTGTCTTTGTATTAATATTCGAACCATTTCATAATTTTAGATGGAGATGAACCGAAACCATTCCATCTTGCAAAGATTCCTAATTTTTTACAAAGGGTCGAAGACTTCTTTAACCTATCCTTATTCATGCGAAAGATATCTTTTGTAAAGATATTATCACCTTTCGATTGAGCTACAAGATTAACCGATGACTGAGCTTTGGCAGGGGCATCAATACCCTTCAAGGAAAGAATACTGAAAGCATTATTGGTAGGAAGAAAGAAGTCGAGCTCTCTATGCAGCTGAGAGGGTTTGCACATATTTTTCCTAGATTTTACCTTCACCCAGTCATTAGGGCATTCCTTCTCCGGGTCAAAGCCAAAACCTCGACTGAATCCACCTCCAAGCTTTGCATATTTAGTATGCTCGAAAATGAAATTTGTTGATCAAGATTATCCACTGTAAAGGGAGTAAATCGCAACCTAGGATGGGAGTTATAATGACGCCAAGAAGTGGAACAGAGGTCCCCCCCTGTCTCCATCCCCTAGCAAAGGAAGCAGTGACATATGCTCTTCCATGGGAAAAAAGATCTTTCTAGAAGTGGGTAGGAGGAGCCCTAGGAGACCCTGAGCCATAAGCAGAAGTGCACGAGAGAAAATCTCTAGGGATGTCATGATATCCGTGTGAACGATGTGTCACCAAATGCGAAAATCGAGCAGAGCGAGTCGCCACTCTTAAAATTGTTGAACCTTGGTTGTAAGCTCTACAGGTAAGAAGCCTCACTATTTCACCATATAATATTTTGACATATAAAATTAGAAAAAATAAAAATAAAATTTTTATTTTTTAAAATATAACAAGATCTTAAAATATCTATTATTCCTAGAAATGTGCTCGTTTAACACTTAAATAGTTTTACCAATCACATGAACAAAAAATATTTTTATAAATTATAAAATTAAAAATTTCATACACAAATTAACTTTACAAAATTGATATTTAAAAAAAAAATTTAATAAATAAAGTCTTGTGATTAGTAGAAAATCAAGTTATTAATGACCAATCAAAATTTAAATGATTCCTATAATACTAATTTAAGTACTTGTAAGTATATTACTATATTTAAATATTTGTAATATTTTTTAAAAATATTAAGAATTTTTGAATCTATATAAGAAACTTTAGACAAATTTACCATTTGATTCAATCATCTTTTAAACAAGATATTTGATTGAAATGTATATTTTATTACTAACAAAGAATTATTAAATGTCAATAAAAATAAGTAAGTCAAAATTATCCATCACTATAATAGAACAGAAAGCATCATTGTATTATTTATTTTTAATAATTTTAGAGGATTTTGCCTCTAATAACAAATGAAACAATTTGGCAGGCTAGCATCGGATCAAGTTTAGGGAGTCCTTACAAGGACTTTTGGAAAAATAAAAAAATTGAAGTAATTCTACCATATGAAGAAATGGTCCATTGCTGGTAGCTCTATTTCAAAAGAATTGGTGTTGTGTAGTAGACGTGGTTTTACAATAGTCAAATTATTCCATATTTTATGGAGGCCATGGAAGATTGATGTTGCAAATTACAGTGGATTGAGATGGGAAGTGATTGGTTTATCAGATTACAGTGAGTTGAAATTGAAGAGAGAGGCCTGAGGGTGGCCGAGAAGAGAGAAAACTGTTGCTGCAATTTGCTTGGCAGACAAACCTGCTTCTTCAATTTGGTCTTTTGGAGCTCCATGATCGATGTATCTGTCTGGCAAAACCATTGCTCTCCACTGCAATTAGATTTATTACTCGTTAGTGTTATGTAATGATTGATTATCAGAGTTCAACTATATAATTTAGATTCAATCTTCATGACCTTAGATTTCTACCAATCATTGTTTTTAAGATTTGATTAGTTGTAGTGGTTCATTTGAAATTATCCTCTTTTCAAATGGGTCTTATTAAAAAAGTGAGAGTAATTATTCAACAAAATCTTTCTGAAAGAGGAGTGTAATTCATTTGAAAAAATTGAATGCTAGCTAAACTTAAAAAAAATAGTAGAATGAAACAAACCTTAAGGTTACCATCAAGCATCCCATTCAAGGCAAGGAAATGAGAGACATGACATCCAAAACCTCCGATTGATCCTTCCTCCACTGTCAACAGTATTTCGTGTTCTCTCGCCAATTGGGTAATCAGTTTTGTATCGAGAGGCTTGCAGAAACGAGCATCTGCAACAGTCACTGAGATGCCCTGCTCATTCAACATTCTCCTTGCTTCCAAGCAGTTTTGTACAATGGAACCAAACCCTAGAATGGCCACTCGTGTGCCTTCCACTAAAATGCGACCTTTGCCAATCTAAACAAGACAAAAAAGTATGATTTAAGATGAGTCATCTAAACAAGACAAAATTCAGATCAATAATATTTGAAGAGGATGATCTTATTATAGTCGCTCCTATTTATTTTTGTAATTTTAAATGAGTGACCTAAACAAAGCAAGACTTATCTAAAACTCTGATCTTATATCAGAAAGAAAAAAGAACTCACTTGTTCTTGTAATTTCAAATAAGACACCTAAAATAATTAGAACTTAGTAAACAGAATCGACCAAGTATACCTGAAGAGGATGACCTTTACTATGTAAAGGCAAATTGGGGAGGCCAAGGCCATTGCCCCTGGGGAACCTGAAACAAGAAGGGCGATCATCAATGGAAGCAGCAGTGGCGACCATGTGCATGAGCTCAACCTCATCAGAGGGAGCCATCACAACCATGTTAGGTAAGCATGCCATGTAGGCGATGTCAAATGCCCCACAGTGAGTTGGGCCATCTGCTCCCACCAGTCCAGCTCTATCAATTGCAAAACGCACTGGTAACTTTTGCAAATCCACATCATGAGCAACCTGCAAATTCATCTTTATAAGCATAAATCTTGCACATTTGGGGCCCATATGCTCAAAGTAACTTTACAAATCTAAATCATGAGCAACGTGCAAATTCATCTCCGTGAGCAAAAATCTTGCACATTTTGGACCCATATGTTCAAAACAGAAAGCTTGGCTAAAAGATCTTACTTGGTCATAGGCCCTCTGCAGAAAAGTGGAATAAATGGCACAGAAGGGCTTGAGGCCTTCTGTGGCCAACCCTGCAGCAAATGTAACAGCATGTTGCTCTGCAATGCCCACATCAAAGCAACGATCAGGGAACTCTTTCTGGAAATAATTGAGCCCTGTGCCTCCGCCCATGGCCGCATGGATTGCCACTATTTTACTGTCCTGTTTGGCCTCTGCAATCAGAGATTCTGCAAAGTATTGTGTGTAGGTCAGAGTCGAGGTCTTGGGCTTGAATTGTTTGCCAGTAGCTGGCTCAAACTTGACCACTCCATGTAATTTGTCAGCGGCTTTTTCAGCAGGAGGGTAGCCCTTTCCCTTCTCTGTCACCAAATGGATCAGCACAGGCCCTGTGGCAGGCATGCTCTTCACCTTCTGCAAAATGGTGACCATGGCTTCAATGTCATGCCCATCCACTGGCCCAATGTAGTACAATCCCAGCTCCTCAAATAGGGAAAAGGTTGATGGCCTCATCAATCCTCCTGCACATTCCTCCATCTTTGATACAAGTTCATGAGTTTCGTCCCCATTGTGCTTCACCAAGCCCTGTTGGTCACCATGGATCAATTACACAATTATTAGCATGTTACAATTGATGAACTCAAGCACCATGTTTCCATATTCTAAGAAAAATGAATGAGATATTAAAAATGTACATTAAATTTGTGGGGTTTGGTCTGATGGTTGACCAGTCAAAAAAATGTGGATACTAGTTGTGGGTTTGAGATATAATTTATCAAGTGTGGGGCAATTTAGGCCATGTTTATACAACTAAGGGGAGAGGTTTTAATAGTTAAACTTGTTACATTTGATGATTAAATGTTCAATATTTGTTAAAGTATAGTATTAGTAGTTGTGTTTTTAAAGTTGAGGGACTATACTAATCTGACATATTATAGTTCTGTTCGTTCGCTTTGGGATGGTCAGGAAGAGATAGAATTAGAATTGATTGTGCTAATCTAAATGAAATGTATAGAATGGAAGCATGCTTCCAAGGATAAAAGAGTCTATGATGGATTGGATTTTGTGATGGATGATCAGCAAAGTTGTTAGTATTCATCATTAGTATTCATAATTGAATGGAATGTACTCCTTATAACTTGGAAAAACAAACAAATAATGTGATGTCACATAAGTGCACCAATAAATCATGTAGTGCACAATTGTTATTAACTTAATGCACAATTACTGGTCTTCCATTTTTGGGGGGCTTTATGGACACCTTAACAAAAAGCATGTTGACGTGACATCATATTTAATGATGTAGGTTTGAAGCCTTAGTTATAAGTAGGGGGAAAATGAAACTGATTGAAATCGTCATATAGGATCCAACAAAAAGCATGTTGATGTGACATCATATTTGATGATGTGGACCTAAAGCCTTAATTATAAGCAGAAAAAATCTGGAAGTGATTTGAAATCACCAAATAGGATTCATCATAGTTGATGATGTGGACCTAAAGCCTTAATTATAAGCAGAAAAAATCTGGAAGTGATTTGAAATCACCACATAGGATTTAACAAAAAGTATGTTGATGTGGCACCATATTTGATGATGTGGACCTAAAGCCTTATTTATAAACAAGGGAACAATTGGGAGTGATTTGAAATTGCCAAATAGGATTTTGAGAGCTGTGATGCTAGGGTGTTCAACTATTGTATCCTCTCCATTAGTAACTTGTTGACTTCTAAATTAACCTCAAAACAATGTGGGGCTCCTAGTCTTGTTCCAATATCATATGTTGAGCTAAGGTTCATATGGAGTAATTAGGACTCCGAAAATTTAATAAAGCATGTGATGTCACATAGATGCACCAATAAAACTTGACTTAGTGCACAACTATTATAATTTAATACACAATTATATATCTACCTTTCTCTGGGGCATTTTTGAACACCTTAATAAAAAACATGTTGACGTGGTATCATATTTGATGATGTGGACTTAAAGCGTTAATTATAAACAAGGAAAAAAATGGGAGTGATTTGAAATTTGTCATGTAGGATTTACCTAAAAGCATGTTGATGTGGAAACATAATTGATGATGTAGTCTTGAAGCCTTTGGTATAAACAAGGGAACAATTGGGACTGATTTGAAATTGCTACATAGGATTTTGAGAAGTGATTTTAAGGTGTTCAATTATACGATTCTCTCCCTAACAACTTGTCCAATTTTAATTAAACCCCAAAACATTCCGGTGATCCTAATTTGACTCGGATACCAGATGTTGAGCTAAGGTTCATATGGACAAACTAGGATTCATATGTATGACCTTTTTATTTACTACCAGAGCTCTCTACCAATTGAACTACTGGTGATACCACATGTGAAGCTACGGCTCATAGGGACTAACTATTGGGTTATATTCTCAACAACTTGTCCACTTCTAAATTAAACCTCAAAACAATGTGGACCTCCTTGCTTGGCTTTTAAACCACACATTGAGCTAAGAAATATGGACAAACTAGGACTCATACCTATGACCTTTCATTTGCTACTGGAGTGCTCTACAAGATAAGTTATTAAAGATACCACATGTTAAGCTACAATTCATATGAACTAACTAGGACTCAAATTTATAATCTTCCATTTAATATAAGAGTGCTCTATCAATTTAACTTTACGTCCTTTTTTCTTTGTGTGTGAATAGTGTATATTTATTAACTATTAATGAAAAAGGTCTATTCATAAAAAAAAATTTAAACTACATACTAATGATATCACATGTTAAGGTACAATTTATATAGATCAAGACTTGAATCTATGAGTGTTTATTTTCTTCTAAGATGCTATGTCAATTGAACTTCTTTAACCACATGTAACTTATTTTCTTGTGACCCACTACTCATGAAACATGGGTCAATGAATTTGACTAAAAAACTACACAGTTGAATCCTGATAGCAACATCACAACTTATTTCCAACCAAACCCTTTTCAAACTAACTCACACAAAAACAGAACAAAACATATAAACCAACCATAAGACTTATTTCCACCTAAACCCTTTTAAAACTAAACTTCACACAAAAACAGAAGAAAACAAAACAGAAATGAAACAAATAAACACAAGAGAATCATTTAGTCACCTCTGCAGCTTCTCCGAAGAGGCGCAATTCGCTGGAAGACTTGAGGGTAGAGAGAGCGCCACTCAGCGCACCAACAGGCGGCGCCGCCCCATCCAAAGTGGCGGTGGGGAGAGAAACCTGATTATTATCATTGAGAATGATGATGAGATTGGAATCCAGATATCCTGCATTATTCATGGCCTCGTAAGCCTGACCAGCAGTCATGGCGCCATCCCCCATCACCGCCACCACATGATTTCCTTTCCCCAACAAGTCTCTTCCAGCCGCCATTCCCACCGCTGCAGAAATACTCGTGGAGCTGTGCCCAACACCGAATGCATCGTATTCGCTTTCATCTCTCTTTGGAAATCCTGCCAGCCCTGAAGTCTGTCTTATTGTGTGCATCTTCGACCTCCTCCCTGTCAATATCTTGTGTGGGTAGCACTGCACATTTCAAAACATTGGTTTTTTTTGCCAATTTCAGTTCTGAGATCACAGAATTTGGAGATTTTCTTTGGAATAGAGAAAATGGGGAATAAAAGAGAAAAGAATACCTGATGACCCACGTCCCAAATGATCTTATCCTGTGGGCAATCGAAGACGTGATGGAGAGCTAAAGTGAGATCCACAACACCCAGGCTTGAACCCAAATGCCCTCCTACTTTTGAGACTACTGACACAATTTCTGCTCTCAGTTCACCAGCCACCTGATTCAAATCCTGCACATGTGCAATTTCACAATAGTTTCAGTATCCTAAAGAGTTTGAAGATAATGTATGATTGCATTTCTCAAGACTGTGTAATTACAATGTTCCTTCCATTCAATTTAGATGTCTCTAATCATTAATAATTCTAATTCTAATACAATCCCTCCAATAAAATGAATGGCCAACCTGGAGAGAGAAATTCTTGAGGTCCTTGGGATAAGTGACGGTGTCAAGCAGAGGTGTGAGAGGTTTTTCCACTGAAAACATAGTCTTTCTTGCCATATCTGCAACATTGAGCTTCCTCCCTTGTTCAGAGTTGCTGGCTTTTGCACGCACACTCCATCTCTACATGCCCAAATTCATGGTTTAGAAAATAAAAGTAGAACAGTAATATTGAAGATATCAGATTTTCTCGATTTATAATACTGATCGATCAATATTATTTCTAGATTAGATTTTGTAAAATTTTTGCAAATCAATATTTAAAATTGGATTCTATGATCTATTTTGGATTAGACTACATTAAAAAAATTGAATCAAAATTTGAGATCACATTTTGTAATCTATTTTGAATTAGACTATATAAAAGTTTTTGAATCAACCTTTTGGATCATGTTTTGTAATTTATCAACAAGATGATAGAGAGTTACAAGAGACATGAATACCAATAAAGAATTATTGTCCATGGACCATCTAAGACCTTTATGCTCTACCACTCCAATTCCATCTTTGTTGAGGTATGATGAGAATTATTGTGAACTTTTTAGTAGACGGTCTAAGACCTTCCATTTGATGTTGGAGTATTCTACCATTCATGCCTTTGTGACCAATTTCATCTTAATTCAAATATGATTTATTTCTAATAAGTATACGGACCATGAAATATAATCCGAATCATAATTAAAAAGATCTTACACAATCTAATCCAGAAACAACATTGATCGACCACAACAATAAAATAAAACAAATAAATTCATCATAATCTACCTTTCTTCTCTTTGTCTCACAGTTAAGACATCTGGTCGGAGTTGTCGATTGCAATTTGATGTTAACGGGCGAGCATGAAGATAAGTTGGGCATTCCTGTAAAAGAATGGGTATCGCTTGATTGAAGGAGCGTTGTAGAAGTGAGATTATGCAGTAAAGCCATTTTTCTCGTTTGTATGAGAAGAACCCAACACTGTATTTATCGTTGTGGGGATGTAAACAGAGAAAGTCAAATATGATCAGCCCAGGCGAGTTCACATGCATTTATATCGTCTGAGAAATAGTTGAATGGCATCTTCAGACTCTCTCTGGATTGTAGTGAGGTTTTCCAATTTTGCACACAACTGAAAACCATGTGCCATCCCCCAACTCTTATGCTATTTGTCCTCTCATGCTCGGTTTCCGTGTAATTCCTGTTCATTCTTTTATTAAATATGGAATCTGGTTTCATTTTCCTTGACTTGTGTATTGCAGATGCTCATAATTTGTCCTTTTCCATGACATTGAATGCTTCTCTCTCTCAACTCTTATGTCTTTAAAATATTCTCAACCCATGCAATACAGGAGACTTTTCTACGTCAAAGTAGTGATTACAATTGTGTTTTGGGTAGATTAATGGTAATAAATTGCATGTGGAAGAATCATTTGCCCAAACATTGCTTGCACCCGCCAATGTCTTCAAGTTAAACAATAAGAAAAAGCACCAAAAACGTTTCTAGCGTATAAATTAAATTGAATTCAAAACAAATAAACAAAATCAAGAGCTGGATATGATTTCACACATTCAAAAATTATCCATCGTTGCAGTCACATCTACTATATTTTTATACTATTAATTAAAATATATTAAAATAATTTCTATTAATTAATTCTTTTTTTTATAATTTTGAATATTCATCCCATGCTCATGAATTATATATATCATTAATTAAATCTTTCTTTATTCACATAATTATTAAAAAAATAAAAGAAATAATTTTTTTTATTATTGTTCATTCATTTCACAATTTTTTTTCTCATATATTTAATAAGTAATTAAGATATTTCTTTTTTTCTCCATCATCTATCTTCCAACTACCCAACTAACTTAATCCTTACCATTAGTCTCTCAACCAATCTTTGAATTTTAAAAATCTACCTTTCTATGAATCAGTTTCAAGAAGGAACCAAAACACATCATTATATTACTATTGTGAACAACCACATACTAACATTGTGAGCATAACTACCCATATGATACAACAAGAATCTTCATCTCGATGATGGATCATAGAGTGTGATTTGAAACATTGATGATAAAAAAACACTACACAATTAAATCCAAAAAAAATTAACAACCTTAATGAATTGTGGAAACTTTTTTGTTTTTTTGGATTGTAAACTTGATATCAACAATGGGAGTCACCATCATTCTATTTTACTTTTTCTCAATGTAACAAAGTGCATCCAATACAAAGGTGAAAAAGTCTCATATAGTGATTAGTTGATGGTTGTTAAAATTATAGTTGATAATAATTGATTAAAAGTAAACTAGTTTATTTAGTTAGATAAAGTGTTAAAAATATATGTTGTTTCTATAAAAAAATAATAATTATAGAAATTGTAATAACTAAATATTGTTCTTACCTAAAATAAAATCAAATAGTATCTAAGTATGTGACATATATATCAATTATATAATTTATAATATTATTATAAGCATTACGAAATAAATTTTAAAAATTTCAGAATTGTTAGTAGTGACTAGTCTCTATTATGGATAGTTAGTTAATGCAGACAACTCAATGCACATTCCTAACGAGGCATCTAATCCCCAATTATGTAACCTTTCATTAAAAGGGGTTCTCATTTAATTATGAACGAGGAACCTATTTACTTGGATGACACTGACACTATATGTGCAACAGAGTGTCTATAACTTCTACTAAATGCATAAAACAATAACAATTTGTAATGGAAATAACAATAGTACAATAAATCTAACACCGGTTCTAGTCACATAACAGTAGCGGGTGCGACCACACACATATGCCTATGGGTGAACAAACCAATGAACTTAACGACAATCTAACTACTAATGAAATACTCATTACAGTAAAACTTAATTGAATCTATCATTAACTTATTTAACTTTTAACAGTAGAGTGAATAGAAATAATGTCGAGATTAACTGATGATCAATCAAACACATTACCACTATTAAAAAATATAATAAATGAAACTACTAATTAATCTATTCTAAGTAGAGAATTACTCCACCTCAAATGACCCTTGCTTAAGGATTCATACCTCAAATAAATTTAGATATTTAACTCAACTGAAGATAACCATCAATTTGTTTTGAAAAGTAATGGAAATTATAATAATAGTCTATATTGACGACTGTAATATGGGAAAGATCTAATAAAACTCAAACTACTATAAGACTAACCTGAACTTTATAGGAAAACCTTAGAAGTAGTGATTATCACTGTCATTAAAACCTTATTACACATGTCATTCTTTAGAAATATATGACTTATAATTCAAATAACACAAAAACTACTTAATAGAACTACATTTGAACATGGAGTCCAAGTAGAACTCAAACTTTCCATCATGGACCATACAATTTTATAGGAACAATACTGTCTGGTGATCCCACAATAGTGGGTTACACTTTTTCAGAGGAAGAAATTCCTCACGAATCTGTGAGGTGGGAGGATTTAGTCGAGTACTTTCGATAGAAAGTACCTGATTGTTTCGATCGGAACATTAATAGTTTCGATCGAAACTACCTTTTTTGCTTAGTTTCTATCAAAACTAACCTAGTTTCGATAGAAACTAATTTAGTTTCGATTGAAACTAAGCTAGTAAAGATTTTAGTGGGATTTTGACCCATATGCATGTTAAACTTAAGAAAGTACTTTCGATCGAAACTAATTAGTTTCGATCGAAAGTACTTTCTATCGAAACCCCCAAAATTGAGGTTATCTGCAAAGGCTAACATAAATCTACAGTTTTCATGGCTTTGGGGCTCAAGCGTGGGGCTCAAATGGAAGAATAGGGACACCTCCTTTTGCATCGCACAAGTACTCTGAATGAGCTTTCTAACGAATATAGATTTGACAAATTTTGAATTAATTAGGTCTATGTATTTTGTGTTAGAGTAATTTAAGAGTAATTTAGCAATTGCTCTTTAGTGCTTAAGTTTCACTTAGGCAGTTTCAGTTGTCTTAGGAAAGTTTCTATTTCCTAGCAGTTGCCCGTTTAGGGTTTCGACATCCTTTATAAGGATTGCCATCTTTGTATTTCA
>MU224395.1:1020095-1039945 GCA_018584345.1 Thuja plicata
ACATGCATTTGCAGTCTCTGGCCTATCGGCCGCCTTAGCTCTTTCTCTCTTTCTGTCTTCTTCATTCTCGTAGCAGCTTTGCATGCAGGTGTTTCTTGGGTAGATTGATATTCTTCAATCTCAACATTTTGACGTGCATTGGATGTAGGTTTTTTATCCAATATAAACTTCCAGGTTTGACGTTCAATGAAAAATAGTAGAAAAGAGAAATTTTTTTTTGAAAAATAATAGTGCCCTCCAGCTTTGAGTCTTCTTTCTATCAAAAAAAATAAAATTGAATTTTGATAAATACACAACAAGTTATCAGCTACGCAGTCAACGTATGTCACAATTACGGTTTACTCTACTTCAAACATTCATAAAATATGCAATAATCATGATAATGTCATCAAACCAATTGCATGCCCTTCGTATGGATGTTACAAAACCAAATTTGAAAGAAGCGCATTGATATCTATTTTAGAAAAAAAGTTATGTTGTACAAAGTCATTGTACTTTTTTGAAAATGACATTTTCAGCAACATAGCAGTTTTAGTGGGAGAAAAAAAAAACCATTAAAATCAATTAAAATAAAAATATATATATATATTTAGAATCTCGACAGAAAATCCTAAAAGACTCTAGTTTACTTCATCTTCCGATTTCAAACAGTTTAACGACAATATGCATCTGAATGTGAACATTTTTCTCAAAATGTAGACTTCGATGTCCGTTTAGGCAAAAAAGTGTAACCCACTATTGTGGTATCATCCTGTCACTCAACGGATGACCACTACTAGTTCATAAAGTCTCCATCGCCCTGCATGTAGAAGTGGCAAGGCAAAGTGACTTTAGTGAGAACAATTTCACCGATCATTGCCTTGACTCCTTCACCATTATCGTAAAGATAGTTGCCAACAACTATATTCTCATGACTCATTTGAAGATGCAGGTTAGTTGAAAACAAAGCAATTACACAACAATACCAATTTAATCCAAAACACCATATGACTGTAATTAACCATCATATTGCACAAATTTATAGATTATATCATATACCATTATATTATTTATATCAAGTATCATTACAGGCTTATCATCATATGTTCAAGTATAAAAGGTCTTAGTAAAATCTATTAAAGCAAGATAAAACTAACCCAAAACACTTCAAAAGAAATGGATTTTCAGGCTCAACAAGTAGTATGATGTTTATAGCATCGATAATTATTGAAAAATGTTGTCATGACATAGAATATTATATCAATTTAGAAGAAATAAAAAGTGTGCTAATAATAAATATTTTAAGTACCTATAAATCATAACAAACAAGAGATGCCAGTAATTGGTATATTATTTAAATGGTAATACATTTTTTATCGGTCAAATTATGATGATAACCATAATAAATATTGGAGACACTTACACACATTCCATTTTTATACTAAATTTTAAATTTTTTTCTTGATCTATATAGTAGATCATATCAAATTTTTATTTTTATTTTTGTGTCAATCATATTTAAAATAATATAGATATTTATAATTGATGATAAAAACTCAATATAAATAATAATAAAATACGAGTATTAATAATTGATTATGATTATCCATCACTTTTGGTCGATCTTATGATATGCATCGAATACAACGGTAAACAAGTGTAATGACCAATTAATGTTAAAACTTATAGCTTTTGATTAATTTAGTAGGGAAGGGCCCTAATCCCAATACAAAAGAACATCAAAATAGACATATCAACCAAACAAAGGTGCTAACCCAAAACAAGCAAAAGCCCCAAGGGCAAAGGCCAAGAAAAGACCATAAATAACAGGTCAACGATAGATCATTGATAACAAAAAATAGGCCATACTAGACCACTACATGTACAACATGTAAGCAATACAACAAGCAACCCACATCAAGATTGGGTTGGAACATCATTGACAATTTGGGAAATAGTTTGGGGAGAGGAGGAAGGATTACCTTGCCTATGGTAATGAACAATAGCCAAGGCAATGTACAACCATTTGGATTACCATTGCAATGGGAACAAGGACTGGAGGTCCCCTTGGAGGATTTGCTGAGGTCCCATTGGAGGGTCTGTTAGCAAAAGGGGCAAAGTGCTAACAAGGTGTAACATCATCCACCAAAGCCTAGAGATGAACAAAAGCTATAAGCAAAGAAGGATCCATAGGGCTAGAGGAGACCACATCATCAACAAGAGGCTCAACATCATCTTTGGTTAAGTCATCATCAATAGAGGAGTCATCAAAAAAAGATCTAGAAGCTTGGATAGTCAGGTGATCACCATTAGCATCTTTTGACCAAGTAGTGACACCTTTATAATGTAAGGGGACAATTTGTGGTCAAGTGACCAGTTGAGAATTAGTAGAAACATTGGAAAGGGAAGCCCACATAATCCAACGACTCAGTCCATGACCTATCTCCCACCATAAAAAAAAACACATCACAACAAAGGGTTTTAAGATGTGAATGTCAACCAAAATGTGTAAAAAAGAGCAATGACCCATGAAGGAGGTGAGATCATCAACCTTTACGAAGCAACCTATGGAGTTGCCAATGGCTTCATAACAAGTACCTTTAGGCCCCGTTTGTTTGAGGGGTGGAATTCGAATTTGGGAGAGAAAACATGGTTTTGACTCCAAATCTTTAGTTTGGTTGCTTACATTGGAAACTATGAAAACCATAATATAATTTTGATCTTCCAATTTTACTCAAAAAACAAGGATTTGCAACTTCCATCTAAAAGGTGGAATTCATTTGAAAACCTGGTTATGGTATTTTATTGCTCTATTTTATTGGCTCATGTTCCCAAAATTGACTCATCTTCCCAAAACTTTTTCATCTTCCGGGTCCACCAAACAGTCCAAATTATCTTCCCACAATGCAAAACCAGAATGTCAAAACCTTATTATGAGATAATAAGGTTTTGAGTCAAATTCCAATTCCCCAAACAAACAGGGCCTTAGTGTGGGTCCGTCTTCCTCTATTGCTGAGATTGAGAATTTACTTTGACCTGGCAAAGTCTTCTCTATTGCTGGGATTGAGAATTTTTCATAACAAGGACCTTTAGTGTGGGTCCGTCTGAGATTGAGAATTTACTTTGACGTGGCAAAGTCTTCTCTATTGCTGGGATTGAGAATTTTTCATAACAAGAACCTTTAGTGTGGGTCCGTCTGAGATTGAGAATTTACTTTGACGTGGCAAAGTCTTCTCTATTGCTGGGATTGAGAATTTTTCAAGGACTTGCCGGAAGCGTTCAAAGTCATGGAAAAGGACAAATTGTGAGCATCTACAGTGCACAATCCAAATGTGAGTCAAGGAATATGAAATCGAACTCCATATTTAATAAAAGGTTGAACAGGAATGACACGGAACACGAGCATGAACGGACAAATAACATAAGAGTTGGGGCGGAGCACAAACTTTTAAGTAGTGTGCAAAATGGAAAAAACCCACTACAATACAGAAAGAGTCTAAGACGATATAGATGCCATTCAACAAATTCTCAGACGATATAAATGCATGTGAATTCGCCTGGGACATCATATTTGACTTTCTCTGAGGATAAATGTTGTGTTGGGTTCTTTTCAGACAAACGAGAATGATGGCTTCGATGTCTAACGTGACTTCTGCAACGCTCCTTCACTCAAGCGATGCCCATTCTTTTACAGGAACGCCCAGTTTACCTCTATGCTCGCCCATTAAGATCAAATTGCAATCGACTACTCCGACCAGATGTCTTAACTGTGAGTCTGAGAGAAGAAAGGAAAATTACAATCAAATGTCGTTGAACATTATTCTTTCAGAATTAGATTTTGTAAGAGTTTTTTATGGATCACATTCTATAATACACAATAAATTTCATTTTTTTTATAACTGTTATAAATAAGTATATGACCTTGTGTTTGAGGAGGACAGTGAAGAGGAGGTATATGAAGAAGAAGAGGGATAGGACTGAGTCGTTGAATTATGTGGGCTTCCCTTTTCCCTAGACAAAGATGGAAGTGGCCACAAAAGAGCCAGTGGTAGAGCACTCTAGCAGAAGGTCTCTAAAAAGTGATTGATGAAAAGTTCCACAACAATTCTCATAACAATTTATGTCTCTTGTAACTCTCTACCATCTTGCAAATAGATTATGAAATATTATCACAAAAGGTTGATTCAAAAAACTCTTACACAGTCTAATTTAGAGTAGGTTAGAAAATATGATCTCAAATGTAGATTCAATAAACTCTTACATAGTCTAATTCAGATTGGACTGCAAAATGTAATCTGAAAAGTTGATTAGGAATGTGATTCTAAACATTGATTGAATAGACTCTTACAAAGTCTAATCCAGAATATATTACAAATGTGATACCAAATATTGATTCAAAAACTCTTATGAAGTCTTTGAAATTTGAAGTGTTATTTTCAGCGGGAAGGCTAGATTTTAAAAATTCAAATTTGAACCATAGTTGAACATTGTTTCAACAGTTAATAGACCACGGTCATATTTAATTAGGAGGATAAAAAGTGGTTTGTGGTCTAGTTGGAGGTTTCTGGCATTGATGGCTGATTTGACAAGAGTAGTGGGGTTGGGCTGTGTCTATGCAGTCACATATTTGCACCTTAGTAAACAAAATATGTTGTTAACAAGATGTGTTAGCAACATGTGTGTTAGTCTATTGTATTTGTTTGCAAATTACTAACACACCTTAAATACAACAGACTAACACATTTTGTTTACTAAAGTACAAATATGTAGCAAAGACACACAGCTGTGGGGTTGAGGATGGACGACATGTCCTTTCGTGATGACAAAGGATAAAAATTATGGAATAATCTAAAATTTTAATGTCTTTGAACGCAGCAATCAATACGTGGTCAGTTTTAAAGTGGGTAAGATTAATTCGTTGACATCTCACACATGCCGCGCAATAAGGAGTTGTATTCATAATGACAACTCGCACCCCTCGTCGAATTTTATGTTTAACCCAGAAATCTATTGAAGATCGTATTATTTGTTCAAAAACCTTTTGTTGATAGCAAGGAAGCTCTGGAAATTGAGTAGGCTCTTTTCTTCAAACCATTGAAAAGTCTCAAGCAAATGGTTTTTTTTGGGTGAAGTCACCCAAGAATGATGGAGCAGAATTGTGAATGATATTGATCATTTGGTGTTGAGAGCGGTGGAAATTATTTTAGGGGAAGAATTCATGCAGACCGACCACACATTCAAGGTTAACAGTGACATTCTGGTTGTCTTTATCTCCATTCTCTTGGTCATGGGAATACCCAAGATAGAAGCTATGCAATTATGTGGAGGGGTTTTTAACAAGAACCTGGTAGGAGACATGGGGAGGGCAGGCTATAGAAAATGTGGATGGCAACTTGATGGTTCCATATCATGTGGATTTCGATAATGGAGATGATTTTGAACGCCCCCATGAGGAAGAAATCACAAAGAGTCCGATGTTAATCATGAGCGATAAGAAGGCTTTTGAAATGTGGAAACCAACTATAGCAAGAAATATTGAATTTTTGCAAAGATGGCTAGGGCAGAAGATTGATTGGTGGAAAAATTAAATGCAGGCCAGGAGAGGCTAGAGTCGAGTGAGGAAAAGAAGTTGGGCAAGGGCAAAATAGTAGATTCGCGGATGATAAGAAGAAACCATTGAAAGAGGACCTCAGAAATTGTAGACGACACCTCTGGTTCCTCTAGCCAGAGCAATGACTGCTTCGTTGACAGCAGCCTATTCGAGGAAAGCAAAAAGAGAAAAGGCATCGGTAGCAGGTTTCATATGGACGTTGCAGGGCCTTCTTCAAGACTTTAGAATTTCGCTTGTTCAGTTAAGATAACGTTTTTTTTGGCTAGTAGGAATCTTTTGAAATTTGAAGAATGTTTAACTCATTTTGTCACTGATACTGCTAAGGAGGAGATTTATTTGCTTATTTTTGATAGACTGGAGATCTCCCTTCCACAAAGATGTGGTCTAAAACACATGGATAATTTTTTGCAAAATTCTCAGACATTTACTATTAACTTATTAGATGGCTATATTTTACTTTACTTAATTATCAATAATACAAGACTTGGTTTCGGCCTTTTATTGATAAAAAAAACTTCTTACAATAATGCAAGACTTAGTTTCGACCTTTTTTTATAAAAAAAATTCTTATGAAGTCAAGTCTAATCTAAAATGAGTTATCTAGTTTAAAATGAGTTACAAAATATGATCTGAAATATTGATTAAAAAAACTCTTATATAATCTAATTAAAATAATTGCATAACATGATTTAAATATTCTTACACAATTTAATCCAAAAATAAAATTGATTGATAAATATTATAGATTTTGAAAATCTAATGTCTTTCATGTTGCCGTTCTAGTTCTTTTGCTTCACAAATTTGGTGTAGCGATGGAGTGTGTGTGCGAAAGCCGGCAAGTCTGAACAAGGAAGGAAACTGAATGTCGGAGAGATGGCAAGAAAGATTGTGTTTACAGAGGAAAAGCCTCTCACACCTGTGCTTGACACCGTCACTTATCCCAAGGACCTCAAGAATCTCTCTTGGCCATTTGCTTGATTGGAAGCATTTCATCTGAGTTGAGATTATCACTGATTGGAGATGCATAAAACGAACGAGTGAAAGATTTCAATAAAGCTAAGGCGATCAACAAGTCTAGAATCGAAAAATGTAGTCTTAAAATATCTAAGATTGCATGTGCAGGATTTGAATCAGCAGAGTTCGGGGCTGGCGGGATTTCCAAAGCGAGATGAAATTCAATATGATGCATTTGGTGTTGGGTACAGCTCCACGAGTATATTACTGCGGCGGTGGGAATGGCGGCTGGAAGAGACATGTTGAGGAAAGAAAATCATGTGGTGGCGGTCACAGGGGATGGAGCCAAACCATGAGCCCCACATTCATTTGGGGTTAAATATAGAAGTGGTCGAGTTGTTAAGGAGAGAACACAACAGTTAGTCCATATGAACTGTAGCTTAACATGCCGTATCATCCGTAATTCAGTTGGTAGAACATTCTGTTACCAAATAAAAGGTCATAGATTTGAGTCTTAGTTTGTCAATATAAACCTGAACCTTAGGTCAACATGTACCTTAAGTCAACATGGCATTTGAGTCAAACTAAGATCTCTATAGTGTTTGGGGGTTTAATTTAAAAGTGGACAAGTTGTTAGTGAGAGAATCTAATATTTGAACATTCTAATATTACACCTGTCAAAATCTTATGTGACAATTTCAAATCACTTCTAATTGTTCTACAGTTTCTAACAAAGGCTTCAAGCTCACACCATCAAATATGACTCCACATCTACATGATTTTGGTTAAGTCCTATATGACAAACTCCAAATTACTCATTTTTTTCCGTGTTTAAAATTAAGGCTTTAACCCCACATCATCAAATATGATGCCACATCAACATGCTTTTTGTTAAGGTGTCCAAAAAGGCCCCGCAAAAAGATAGACATATATTTGTATATTAAATTATAATAGTTGTGCATTATATGTCATGTCTTAATGATAAAAAAATACACGTTTTATCGGTGCATCTATGTGATATCACAGAATTTGTTAATTTTTCGGAGTCCTAATTAGTCCATATGAACCTTAGCTCAACATATGACATTGGAGGTAGACTAGGAGCCCCACATTGTTTTGAGGTTTAATTTAGATTTTGACAAGTTGCTAAGGGAGAGAAGCCAATAGTTGAATACCCTAACGTCAGACCTCTCAAAATCCTATGCGGTGATTTCAAATCACTTCCAATTGTTCCCTTATGATATTGCTATGAGGATTCAACTATGTAGTTTTCAACTCAAACTCATTGACCCATAATAGCAATATCACAATTTGACTTGTTATGGAAAATATCTCCTACCTATCCATCGCTCCCTTGTACCCTTGTGTATAGCTAAGGCTTTAGGTCCACATCACCAAATATAATGCCACATCAACAATATTTTTTGTTGAGTCCTATGTGGTGATTTCAAATCACTCCTAGAGCTTCCCTTGCTTATAATTAAGGCTTTAGTTCCACATCATCAAATATGATATCACATCAACATGCTTTTTTGTTAAATCCTATATGGCAATTTCAAATCACTCCCATTTTTTTCCCTACTTATAACTAAGGGTTCAAGCTCACATCAACATGGTTTTTGTTTAGATGTCCAAAAAATACCCCCAAAATGGTAGATGAGTAGGGGAAAACACCTAGTAGCCGGCTAACTTCGCGCACCTAGAACTCCTAAATTGTAAGTCGAATATTGCCAAATTTTTTGGTGTACCTCCGTAGGTGAGTGAAGTGCTTAAAGCGAAGGTTTCGACTTTTGGGTATTCACGGATCTCTCTGTAGGGATCGTAGAGTGCAAAGTAGTCCAAAAGTGCCATTTCAAAACACTCGCCCGATGCCCGCTATGTTCATACACCAATAACAGTTTTACTAAAAAATGTCAGTACTTGTGGCCAAAAGTCTTAGTAGTCATGTTACAAAATGTCCCAATAGTGGTGTACAAACGGGCCAATTACCAACCAAAAATGGTAAAAAATGATAAGCTATTAGTACATGTGTGATCGACTATTGGTACATGTGTTTTTCATTTTTTGAGGCTCCTTTAGTATTAGTAATTGGGGGGTATCTATGACAAAAGCATAACGGTTATCGAACCGACCCCTTGTCGGTAATTGGGTCTTTTCCCCTAATTGTTCATAAAGTTTATAATAGTTGTACACTACTCCATGCTTTATTGCAGCGCCTATGTGAGATTGTATGATTTGTTAATTTTTCCAAGCCGTAATGAGTACATTCCATTCAATTATGAGTACTAATGATGAATAATAACAACTTTCTCGATCATCTGTCACAAACCTAATCCATCACAAACTCTCCCCACCCTCATTTTATCCTTAGAAATGTGCTTCCAGTCTGTACGATTATTTAGATTAGGATGATCAATTCCAGTTCTATCTCTATCTGTCCACCCTAAAGTGTCCCTAAAGTGAGCAGAATTAACTATAACATGTGGGACTACCATAGTTCTTCAACTTTAAAGTAACAGCTACTAATGCTATATTATACAAAATATTAGACATTAATCATCAAATGCAATAACAATTATTAGATCATGCTCAACTAGTGAATACTCTCCCCTATAATTGCATAAATATAATCTGAATTACTCCACACTCTGACAGACTTTATAACTTAGAATCATACCTACATTCTTTATCCCCATTTTTCTACAACGCAACCATCAGATCTACACCCACAAACTAAATATACATATTTTTAACATCTTATTTATTTTCTTAGAATATGGAAACATGATATTTGAATTCATCAATTGTAACATGATAATAATTGTGTGATTAAATCCATGGTGACCAACAGGGCTCGGTGAAGCACATTGGGGAGCAAACTCATGAACTTGTATCAAAGATGGATGAATGTGCGGGAGGATTGATGAGGCGATCAACCTTTTCCCTGTTTGAGGAGCTGGGATTGTACTACATTGGGCCTGTGGATGGGCATGACATTGAAGCCATGGTCACCATCTTGGAGAAGGTGAAGAGCATGCCTGCCACGGTGCCTGTTCTGATCCATTTGGTGACAGAGAAGGGAAAGGGCTACCCTCCTGCTGAAAATGCTGCTGACAAATTACATGGATTGGTGAAATTTGATCCAGCTACTGGCGAACAATTCAAGCCCAAGACCTCCACTCTGACCTACACACAATACTTTGCAGAATCTCTGATTGCAGAGGCCAAACAGGACAGTAAAATAGTGGCAATCCATGAGGCCATAGGTGGAGGAAAAGGGCTCAATTATTTCCAGAAAGAGTTCTCTGATCGTTGTTTTGATGTGGGCATTGCAGAGCAACATGCTGTTACATTTGCAGCAGGGTTAGCCACAGGAGACCTCAAGCCCTTCTGTGCCATTTACTCCACTTTTCTGCAGAGGGGCTATGACCAAGTAAGATCTTCTAGCCAAGCTTTCTCTTTTGAACATATGGGTCCCAAATGTGCAAGCTTTATGCTTATAGAGATAAATTTGCAGGTTGCTCATGATGTAGATTTGCAAAGTTACCTTGAACATATGGCTTGAAAAATGTGCAAGATTTATGCTCATAAAGATGAATTTGTAGGTTGATCAAGATGTGGATTTGTAAAAGTTACTAGTGGGAGCAGAGGTCCAACTCAATGTGGGGCATTTGACATCGCGTACATGGCATGCTTACCTAACATGGTTGTGAAGGCCCCCTCTGATGAGATTGAACTCATGCACATGGTCGCGACTGCTGCTTCCATTGATGATCGTCCTTCTTGTTTCAGGTTCCCCAGGGGCAATGGCATTGGCTTCCGCAATTTGCCTTTACACAATTAAGGTTATCCTTTTGAGGTATATTTGATTGATAAAATTCAAATAACATAAAAAAATTTATTTATTTAGATGGCTCATTTAAAATCATATTAATAAGTAGGTTCTATTTATAAAAGAATCACATTTTTTGTTTGATCAATAAAGGGCCGAAGCTGAAGGATTTATATTTAAAGTACTGAAAACAGTAAAAGCAAACATCATACAGAAAGGAACTGGTTCAAAACCCAATCCCACCAAGGGGATTGTGAACCCAAAAAGAACACCAAGGCTCAACGAAAAGTCTGAGAAAGTATAAAGTTTAGACTGCTATCAGAGCAAAAGTTGTAAACATATACAAAAAAGAGGACACTAAACCCTCAACGAACTTATCTCCTGGCTTTAATCTGATGGCGAAGTGGAGTCGTTCTCTGTGCTTGCCACAGAGTTTGAATCTGGGCTTTCTCCCATAATATGAGAGCCACTTCCTTCCTTTTGGTCTTCCTCTGACGAGCCCTCAACCTGCACATCTTCAGCCGTCGCATCCTCACCTTCTATTTCTCCTTCATTCTCCTCTTTTTCCTCATCATCTTCATCATGCTCTTCCTTGGAGTCTACCTCCATATCCTCTTCATCCTCCTCATTATCTGAGGAATCTAAGCTTCCTAGGCCATCTAGTTTCTCTTGATACTTATATTGATATACCCATGGTAAGTTTTCGTCTAGATTGTCACCAAAAGGGACATTTAGGCCATCCTCAATACCAAGAAATTTAGAGAGAAAGTTGATTCCTCCCTTCATCATTGACAACCACAGCTGGTGATCCTCCCATTCCCAGCCCCAGAGTATGAAGAGGCGTCTGGGTGGACCAGCGTAGATGTTTCTTTTTGTGCCAACCGCAAAGTCTGGAAAGGGTTGTCCCGTTGTCATTACTGTGGCCATATCTCATGGTAGTGGAGTTGTTAGGTTGGAATCTATGTTGAGAATAGTGTTGTGAAGACCCACGATGAAGCTCCCTGAGAATAAACGATCGCAGAGCTCTTCTGCTAAATTTTTTGAGGCGCCTGCAACCATGATACTTGCCAAGAAGCCTGAGCAGATGTCTGAAAGAACTCTATATCTATGATTGGTGCAGAGAAAATTATACCCTAGCACCTTCCTCACTGCACATTAATAAGTGGGTTCTATTTATAAAATAAAAGATTATATTCTGAAGTATAATTGATTGAATATAAACAACAAATCTGAAGCTCTGAAGCTTTGTATTATGTAGGTGACTCACTTTGTATTATGTAGGTGACTCATCTCAGATCATACTAATAAGTGGGTCGTAATGATTTGAAATGAAATGCTTAAACAAATCAAAATTAAGAATATAATGTTTGAACCGAAAGATATGACCATACCAAATTAGAACTTCAGATCTTAAAATCAGAACTTAAAATAAGATTCATACAAATAAACTACACAAACTTTTCCTCCCTTTCTTATATTAAGATTGAAATTTGATTGAAACCATCGACTCCCCATGCCTGCAGATTGGCAAAGGTCGCATTTTAGTGGAAGGGACTCGAGTGGCAATTCTAGGGTTCGGTTCCATTGTATAGAACTGCTTGGAAGCAAGGAAAATGCTGAATGAGCAGGGCATCTCAGTAACCGTTGCATATGCTCTTTTCTGCAAGGCTCTCGATACAAAGTTGATCACCCAGTTGGCGATAGAACACGAAATCTTGGTAACAGTGGAGGAAGGATCAAGCGGAGGCTTTGGATCTCATGTCTCCCATTTGCTTGCCTTGAATGGGATGCTTGATGGTAACCTTAAAGTTTGTTTCATTCAATTAGTTTCTCTCAACATATCATATGTTCTTTTCATTCGATTTCTTGTTTTTTTTTGGTTTATTTCAAATTATATTCTTTTTCTAAACGAGTTTTGAAATTTTAGATGAACATGGGTCAATGAGTTTAACTCAAAAACTACTCAGTTCAATCCTGATAGCATTGTCAATTATACCTCCTTTTCAGATAGGTTTTATTGTTGAATACTCGTTTTTTCATATGAATAATAACCGACACCGACTTCTCCAATATGACTCATCTTTTTCAAATGAACCATCTAAACGAATCAAAACTTAAAACTTAAAAGTGTGTTATATAAGCTTAACCAACTGCTCCCTGCTCCTAACTCCTCTCATTAAACAATGTTGAGGAGAAATCCAAGTCCATAAAGATTGAATCTAAATTATATATTTAATCTCTGATAATGAATGATTACATAATACTAATGAGTAATAATCTAATTGCAGTGGAGAGCAATGGTTTTGCCAGACAGATACATTGATCATGGAGCTCCAAAGGATCAAATTGAAGAAGCGAGCTTGTCTGCCAAGCAAATTGCAGCAACAGTTTTCACTCTTCTTGGGAAGCCTCACACTTCTCTCTTCCATCTCAACTCACTGTAATCTGAAAAACCAATGGCTTCCCATCTCAATCCACTGTAATTTGAAACATCAATCTTCCCTGCCCTCTATAAAAAATTAGAATACCCTACACCAATTCTTTTGAAATAGAGGTACCAGCAATGGACCATAACTGCATATGGTACAATTATTTCAATTTTTTAAAAAGTCCTGGTCAAGGATTATGCAAACTTTGCAAACTTTCTCTATGCTGGACTACCAAATGCAGTCCAAATTTGCATGAAATTTTTTTAACATTTGTTTGTATTGAAAATTGTACCTTGAACAAACATTAATCATAATTTCTAAAGTTTTTATTAAAGTAGCAAATAAGGATGCTGTCCAGGTTAAAACCACAAATTAAAGCAATTATTTATTTACGTGGTAAGGGAGAGACTAACAGCCCAATTAATAACCCACGGGTACACAACTCACCTCCAAGATAGGTAGGAGAATGAGAGTGTGCAGAGTGATTTTTCTTTCGTCATTAGACAACCGTCGTCCACAAGAGGAGGGGTAATGTTTGCTAAAAATAAAGATTAATTTTTTTTAAAAATGTCAAAAAAAAAAATTTCTCGTTGGTTGGTACATTTTTCTGTGGAAAAAAATAATTTTCCATACAAAAATTAATCCCATAAAAATCCATACGAATTTAGGTGCATGAAATTTTAATGTTTCTTCCGCTATAGAATATTATCTCTCTGCATCTGTACCTGTCTCTGCTCCCTGTCGTGGACATATCTTGTTAACCAGCATTCACATGGAGGTGGGGATATACCTTGCTATGCATACTGCCTGGCATGGGCTTCTGCTTTGATAAACTATCCCTCCCTTGTTTCTGCTTTGTCAAGGTATTGCCCTGCTGCTTCTCCCTGCTGCTTCTCTCTGCATTTCAATCACCTCTCTTACATATCCCAAAAACATATGGCCGGTATAATAGATTATAAAAAAACCTTTTCTTTCTTTTCCTTTATTATGTACCAACAAGTCACCAAATCCTCTTTTATTTAATAAACCCAATCTTAAAATTTAACTCGCTAAAAAGATAGCACTACAAAATATGGTTTCCGTAAATCATAATGCTACAGATTTCTAAATAATTTTTTTGCAAAGATATTCCTTTTTTTTTTTGCAAAGATATTGCTTACCTGAGAATGTTTAATACCAAATTCCTCTCCCTCCTGCCAGCATTCTCTCATAGCTTTCTATGCACTAAAATTCTTCCCTCCCAAATCCAATAATGCATAAATGTAGAAGCATAAAAAGATGACAATGCACTTGAATTGTTCCACGTGTCCAAATGTTCTTTTTTTATTCATGGTTTATTTTACCTTTGTACATACCCAATATTGCTTGGGAATGAGTATTATAATTTACATCAAATTAGAAAAAAATATTAATATTATAAAATATATATCATTCTAAAATATGTCCAACAATTATATTACATTTTCATAGCAAAGTCTAAACCATCATCTTCATCATCATTGTGATTAGTTATATTATTTTTAAAATGAGAAATAAATAAATAAATAAATAAATAAATATATATATATATATATATATATATATATATATATAAAATTGGTATGCCTTCTTTGTTAGAGAAAATGACAAGGAAAGAATGTTTAGTTTTATAGGTGGAGAATAATGTGAGTATAATAAAGGTTCTGAATTCTAATAATTTGATTAATATACTTATATCATACCTTAAGAAGCCAATCATCTTAGATAGAGAAAAAATCTTAACTTATAGTAAGTATCAACAAATTATGACTTAATTGAATGAGTTAAATATATTTGGTTTAGTTTGATTACATGCTAGTGTTTAATATAAATCTAATATAAGTCCTTTAATTATATTAAAAAAAATAGTTTACAATTTCATACTAACACCGATACCAATAATTATCAACTCAATAATTATAATGAGTAATAACTATGAAAAACAATAACATCATATCAAATTGATAACTATCAACAAATATTTCATTTCTTTATGAAATGATCACAAAAATAATAACATAAGAAGATGACCTCTATGACTAACTAGGTGTTGGAATAATGGAATGGTGTGTACTGAAAGGGGAGGGGTGAATCGGTACCCTTAAAATTTTTCTAATCAATTAACCTTAATCCTTAATTAGTAATCAATTCCTTGCATTATTGACCATATATGTTATTATATCTTTGTGCATGTAATAGCAAATCATAAACTTAATTGCATGTTAACATTCATAGAAACAGTCATGAAATGTAATGACACATGACACAAGAATTGGTAACGCATAAAACCCCTATTAGAAGGTAAAAACTACGGTGGGGATGAAACCCACAAAGCTTCACTATCTGCAGAATGGAAGGTGTCGGTTAAGGCTTACAAGTTTGATCACTTCTGATTATCTTACCTTGTTAGGAGTAACATGTTTAGACTGGTTAAGGTCTACTCTGTTAAGAGCTTTAGCAACACTGTTTAGTGCGCACTCGGTTAAGAGATTTAAAAAAGGATTGTTAAATCCACCTTGTTACTCCTAAGAAGAAAGAGATCTTGAATATCTTGAAGCCCTACTTGCAAAGAAGCTACCTGCTTGACTTCACAAAGGGATCAATAAATATGCATATAAATCAACTCAAAGATTGTATATCCTATCTGAGTAGCTATCTTTCTCATTATGAAGGCGCATTTAATCATCAACCCAAGGGCATATACTTGAAATGGGACTTTATAATATGTGCACTAAGAGCCTACTAAATCCATGTTATCTTTAAGCTGCAAGAAACAAAGATTTGATAGTAAACCTATTCTATTGTTGCACAAAATAAATGCTTGAAAAGTAACTTAACTGAAATACTAATGCTCAAAATGTTAATGTTGAACTCACAATGCTTAACTAACTGAACTCACAATACTTAATTAACACAAGCTTGGTATAAATTGGGTGTGTACTACGCTGCTTTCTTTGGCTGCAAGAACAACCAAATATTGGAACTAAAACTATGAGTTGCAGGAAACAAAACTAATGCTACTAAGAATCACTCAACAAGTGGGCCCCCTTGAGTGAGTATTCAAAATTCAATTACAAAATTTGATTCTTCAAAACTCCATTATTGCATTCATGTAAGAAAAATTCTGATCGTATTTATAAAACTGAAATAGAACAAAGCATGCTATTACAAAAATCACTATTGCCTCTTACTTCTCACGCAAGAGAGTGGCACTTATTTATAATAGGAAACTTAAATACTAACTGATCATACCAAGAGAATAGGTGGATACATTATTGCAACTAATAAGTAGAAGAAAAAATATCCATAAAGGTAGGAACAAGAACTTATTCAACGAGCATAAAGAACAAATCTAAATCCCACTACTTCCTATATTTTCATAGAATTGAGGTCATTCTCTTGATGCAACCTTATCCTGGATGTCACCAACTTCATCCTTGGACTGATTCTAATACCGGTCCTTTGGATGCAGGATCGGGTCTTCATGAGTAACCACTTGGGCACTTGCTTGGTCATGCCTTCTTCAATGACCCCATCTGCATCATAAATGCTTAACAAGAACAAATGACACATATCCATTATAACACTCAACACATATTCATTCATCATGTGATTATCTATCCATTGAAACATAACTAGATATATAAGTATATTTTATAACATTTAAAAGGTATTGATGTTCAACCATGACTGCCCAACTTATGAAAGTTTGAACCATAAAAGTGAAGTTTATGTGGCTGCATACCACTGACCCAACAATAAACAATTATTAAGGATATGAAATAAAGAGTAGTGAACAAGGAACGAAGCATATGAAGGACTATCCTAGACTTAGCAAAATTTTATCAAAATCATGACAAATATTCATCCCATCACTACATAAGGGATCTGGTAAGTATGAAGGAAAGTTACATTTGAAATGTTTTGCATGTAATCAGATTGGTCGCATTGCTTCTAGATGTCCTAATAAAGAGCCTAAGTACAAGCATAAGAAGTTTAGACATGTAAATTTCAGAAGAAATGCTACTATGTTGCTAATGAAGGAACAACTGATGGTGAATCTGAGAAGAGTCAAGATGAGATTGTATTCATTTCTATTAAAGATGAGAATCCTAATGAAGAGAAATCCTTTATTTCACATGTGGATAAGAGAGATGACTGGGTTATTTACAGTGGGTGTTCACATCACATGACCGGAGACAAAAGGAAATTTGTGAAGCTTGAAGACTATGATGGTGGTGTTGTTAGATTTAGTAACAATTATCCTTGTTTGATCAAAGGAAGAGGTTCAATTACACTTTATGGTAAGATTAATACTAATGATGTTTTGTATGTTGAAGGTTTAAAGCATAATATTTTGAGTGTTGGACAGTTAGTTGACAAGGGATATCACTTGGAATTTAAGAATGGAATGTGTAAAATCATTAGAAGCATTGGAGTTGAGATTGCATCAAGGATATAGACCAGAGGTAATGTATTTAATTTGAACAATTCAGAAAACAGATGTTTGATTGAAAAGGTTGACGAAAATTGGTTGTGGCATAAGATATTTTTTCATGTAAACTTTGGTAACATTGTGAAGATTAGTAGTACAAATGATGTAAGAGATTTGCCTAGATTGTTGAAGCCCGATGCAATGCATAAGGAATTTCAATTGGGAAAGCTAACTAAAGCTACCTACAAAAGTAAGACCTATTCTTTGAGTGGATTGTTAGACTTGGTACATATTGATTTATGTGGACCTACTAAGACTAGAAGTTACTATGGAGACAAATAATTTATTCTATTTGTTGATGATTATTCAAGGATGATGTGGGTTACATATTTGAAAGAAAAGTCTAAGGCATTTGACAAATTCAAGATCTTTAGATCTATGGTTGAAACTAAGACAGGTATCAAGATGAAATGTTTGAGATATGACAGAGGTGGAGAGTTTCATGCATATTGTGAAGATCATGGAATAAAGAGACAGATGTCTGCTCTGAGAACCCCACAACAGAATGGAATTGTAGAGAGAATAAATAGATCAATTCTTGAAACTGCAAGGAAAATGATGATTGAAGGAAACATTTCACAGATCTATTGGAGATAAGTTGTTATCACTTCTATTTCTACACTGAACCGAGTTCAAATCAAGCATGATACTGGTAAGAATCCTTATGAAATTTGGTATGGTCATGTTCCTACTATGAAGTATTTCAGAATCTTTGGAAGAAAATGCTACATTAAGAGGGATAAATATTTAGGAAAGTTTGATCCCATAAGTGATGAAGGAATATTCTTTGGTTATTCTACAAAGATCAAAGCAAACAAATGTTACAATCATAGTGATGTAGAGCCCAAGAAAACACTAAGTGTTTCTTTCCCACACCCACAATAGCCAAGGTCAATCCAAGTTGATTTACTTGTTACAAGGTATCTTCTGACTCATTTATCAGTTTTCAATTCCCCCCAACTTTTGTGTGACAAGATCCATACCAATGTCATATCTCTACCTCGTTCCTCTTTAAGGGTCTCAAGGCTTGTTTGATAAAAACAACTATAACGAAGGAATGGGATGAAATCCTTTTCATTTTTTGACTAATGGTGGCCAACCAACTCAAATCATTCACTAGAGTTTACCTCCCAAAGTTCTCTAACAAACTTCTCTCACAATAGACGACCTACTTTACTAGTAGCCCTCCAAGATAGATTTTTTGCAAACAACTTTCCAAACTTCCAAAGGAATAGGAAAAAACAAGATAGTTTCAGATACCCTTCATCAAGTTACACATACTCCTCAGGTCACACCTTCTGATTCCAAATGCAAGGGTCTTAATCCCAACTATCCTCACAGACCTAATTAAGCCAAATATGCCTAATTTACAAAGAAATTACCCTTTTTACTTGACCCCTGATCAAATAAATCACTATGTTGGTCTAAGAACACCTTCAAACCACCAATTCCATAGTTTCATAAGTTGGTTCCATCCCAAACTCCTTCTACAAGCATTTTTCTTCAATGTTGCACAGACAGTCATATTGAGATGCCCGTCTACAGTTGGATTTTTCTCCACATTCTTGGAACCTCCGTGCAAACCAACCCCAAAATATTATAATCAATTTTCCCTTCTAATATTTCCCCAAAGTTCGTTAAAACCCAACGGTGAAAATGCTAGATATGGGCATTTTTTGAGAAACCCTAGTTGTAGGTAGGGTTAGGACATGTCCAAAAAAAAATTGATGGATCTCTGCAACCCGATGAAATAAACACCTCAGACTAGATGAAAATAAAATATAAGAGTCTCCTTCAACACATCCAATTGGTCTCAGACACCCATCAATCTAGACAAGTGAGTAATCAATCAAAAAATAAGAAATTAGCAGGAAAACTCCAAAATTATTTATTGCTTCAATTATCCAAGCATAAATTTTAAATAAAAACCCTGTATTAGATCCAAAAAGGTCTCAAATAACCTCTCCAAGGATTCCCAACCATTTTTCAAACTTGGTGACCATTGGGAAGGTAGTTACACATTTTTGCAAAAAGTTGTCATGTTTGTCTTGATAACTTTTGCAAAAAGTTGTCAAAACTTGCAACTTTTGCACTCGATGGGTTGGCTTTGTGAGGCCTACCCCTGTCTGACATAATCTTAACACTATTTCTCTTTCATATGTTCTCTTGTCGATTCAGATTTTGATATAATTGGACTTTTGGGATACATGTAAACTTTTATGGATCCGTGGAATCCTTTGCTTGTATGCAACACCTGATTATGTGATCGAGGAATCTATTAGATACTTTGTGTGAGTGGTGAAGATTTCTGTTTAGGACTTGGTTTTGATGGTTTACTATATTGGATTAATAAGAGGATGTTAGATAATATCAGCAATGCAAATTTATTGAAATTTATGTTTATACATGTGGAATAGATGCAGATATTGTTAAGTTCAATAATCTTTGATGCAAGTGTGAGTGAATGTGTGTTCAACTTACATTATGTATCCTATTATTTTATGTATTGATTTATTGGACGTACTGATGTGT
>MU224395.1:1044526-1077535 GCA_018584345.1 Thuja plicata
TGTGGCTAAATGTTAGTCACTCTGTTTAAGTGATTCGATTTAATTTGATTTTTCAATTTTGTTGAACTTGAATGTAGTAAAGGACTAGCTTGAATTCTTTTTGGCTTTCTTGCAATCATCTAGTCACGAAATTTTCTTTTATCTATTTATTAAGGTTCTCATTTTTATTTATTTATTTATTTATTTTTTTCTTCTTTTTAGATTTGCCTAGCTTTTAAGTTTTGACTTTGAAAATTGTGAACCTTGAATTGAAGTTTCTTTAATCTTGCGGTGGCTAGGATTTGCGTGTTTTATGTTGCTAGTCCTGTGTTGTGAAGTAATGTACTCTATTGTGTTCAAATATGGAACATAATAGAATGTATAAGGGAGTAGATTGCAAAGAACATACCATTATCATTCTTAAAATCATATTTTCTTGAGATATAACTTATCAGTTAACAATGGATCAAAGTAAATTAACATGCATATAGTTATGTATATTAGAAAAAGATTGTTTGAAACAAGTAATAATGATCATAATGCTTTGATATGAGTTTCAAAACTATGAGGACGCATTATCATAATGATCATAAAAATTCCATGCTTACACTCTCCCAAGGCCTTGAAGCAATAGGTAAAGGTTGTTAAAGGCCTGCATTTGTTGTTGTACCTTTATCCTTTTGACAGATTACACAAGATTCTACAAACTTCTTGACATCCATTTGTAACTTGGGCCAATATTAATGTCTCCTTACAAGTTCAAGTGTCTTATCCAAACCAAAATTTCCTCCTATACAAAAATTTTTATTTTCTTTTATGATGTTATTCCTCATAGAGAATTTGGGGATACACAACTGTACTCCTTTGAAGAGTAGGTCCTATAAAAAAATCAGAGAATTCCAAATGATACCTGTCATCAAAATCAGTACATACCTTATAGATCTCTTTGAAATATTCATCCTCAACATACATACCTTTTAGGGCATCAATACAAACACTTTCTAACTGAACCTCTGATATATTCAAAGCTCTTCTTCTAAGAGAATCAACAACTTTATTTAAGACACCCTTTTCATGCTTAATAGTGAATGTGTAGGCTTGTAGGGACTCTACCCACCTCATGTGCCTATGACTTAGTTTGTCTTGACTGTTTAAGTAACTTAGGGCTTGATTATCAGTGTAAACAAAAAATTCCTTGGGGAGTAGATAATACCTCCATTTCTTTAGTGCTTGCACTAATGCATACATCTCCAAATCATACAAGGAATACTTTCTTTTAGCACCATTTAATTTTTCACTAATGAAAGTAACTAGATTTCCTTCTTGGATAAGCACTGCTCCTATGGCTACATGATTGACATCACATTTAATTTGAAATTTTTTGTTGAAATCAGACAATGTTAGGACATTTTGTTTGGCTACTTTCCTTTTAAGCATCTGAAATGCTTCATTTGTTGCTTGGTTCCATGAAAACTTACACTTTTGATCACCTCTGATTGTCTCCAACATGGGAGCGCAAATTTGATTGAAATTCTTAATAAATTTCCTATAAAAAAAATTTAGAGACCATGAAAATTCCTGACATCCCTAATTGTCCTAGGAGTTGGCCATGAAAGGATTACACTCACCTTATTAGGATCCATTTTCAAGTCACCTTTGGAGATCACAAGCCCAAGATATGTTATCTCTTCCTGCATGAACACACACTTATCCATATTGATCATTAGGTGCTCTTCATTCAACTTCTTCAAAACCATATCTAGGTGTTTTAAGTGTTCTTCTTTTGTTTTGCTAAATATTAGGATATCATCTAGATATAAAATCACAAACTTTCCACTTAAATCCTTGATCACTTCATTCATTAGTCTCATGAATGTCCTAGGGGCATTAGATAACCCAAAATGCACTACTTTCCATTCATACAAGCCTTCATTGGTTTTAAAGGTAGTTTTCCACTCATCACCTGTCCTTATCCTAATTTGCTGATAATCACTTTTAAGATAAATTTTTGAAAATTATTTAGCCCCTCCCAAACAATCAAGTAGATCCTCTATTCTAGGCATGGGGAATCTATAGTTGATTGTGATTTTGTTGATGGTTATGGAATCTATGCACAATCTCCATGTTCCTTCTTTCTTGGGTGCCAAGACAGTAGGAACTCCACAAGGGCTCATAATTTTCCCTATCAGACTTGCATCAAGTAGTTCTTATACTTGTTTTGCCACTTCTTCATTCTATTGTGGAGTCAATTTGTATGCAGGCTTGTTTGGTATTGTAGGCCTTGGAATAAAATCAATGCAGTGACTAATTTCCCTCATAGGTGGTAGTGTTTTTGGCATTCCTTCTGCAACTATGCCTTTGTATCTTTCAAGTATTTCTTTCACTTCATTATTGATATTCATATTCTTCTTCTCTGATTTCTCATCCACAACATGCTATTTACTTTGGTTTGGCATTGGTATGATTGAAAAATAGGGCCTCTCCTCTTCATGAATCATCTTGAGGAACTCCTTACCTCTCATGAGAATGATCTTTTCTTCCTTCTCCTTTTGTTCTTCATTTTCATCAGGCAGTGACACCATCTCTATGACTTTTCCATCCTTGGTTATTTAATATGTGTTCCCATGTCCATCATTGTGAGCTTTCAAATCATATTGCCAAGGCCTTCCAAACAGAAGGTGGCATGCATCCATATTAAAAATATCACATAATATTGTTTCCTTATAAGAACCAATTTGAGACTCTACCCATGACTATTCCTGTACCAATGTCTGCTGCCCTTTAGTTAACCATGAAACCTTATATGGAAAAGAGTGAGGGACTCTCCTATGTTTTAATTTTTCTACCATTTCTAAGGAAATAAAATTCTTAGTAGACCCTAAATCAATGATAACTTTGCATACTTTACCTCCTGATTTACATGTGGTCTTGAAGATGGATTTCCTTTGTGGTGGCTCACAAGTACTTGGTACCTTCAACAATGTTCTCCTCATCATCAATGCTTCCCATGTGTTTGGTAGTGCATAGGAATCAGGAGAGTTCACACTCTGGCAATTAGTGTGTTGGCTCAAATGATTCCTTCTATCTCCATGGGAACTTGCTTCTTCTTTCTCCAGGAATTTGGAGGCAATGTGGCCTTCTTGGTTGTAGTTAAAGCATTTAATGGGTCTTGAACCCCTTCCTCTAAAACTTGGTCTTCTTCCTCTAAAATTTCCTCTATAACTACCCTCTCCATGAGATCTTTCTTGGCTTGAGTCTCCTTGTGATATGAATTTTTTTCCTCTTCCTTGGTAGCTCCCTCTTCCTCTAGAGTTCCTTCCTCTACCCCTATTGTTCTTCTTTGGTCTCTTTATTTTATCCTCCACTTTTAGTTCTAATTGATAACATTTATGGATAGTGCCTGAGCACAATAAGTTCAGTTCATCTTGTATGTTCATCGTAAGTCCATTTAAATATCTTGCTACCTTCTCACTTTCACTTTCACTATGTCTAGACTTTATGCTTAATTTTTGGAATTCTTTTACATAAGTATTGACATCCATCTCTTTTTGTCTGAGATTTTTTCTTCTCTTATGTAATTGGACTTCATATTCCTATGGTACATATGTCTCCTTGACTTTAGAGACCATAATGTTCAAGAAGTAATGATACTTCTTCCCTCTTTCACCCTCTCGCTTTGAACAAAGCTCCACCAAGTGAGGGTTTCTCCCTTCAAATTGGACTTGGCTATCTTGATCTTCTTATTTTCAAGTGTTTCTTCACATTCAAATTAATTATTTAAGGACTGTATCTAGTTCATGACACTGTTAGCATCCATCTTTCCATAAAAGAAATCGATCTCTGATTTACTGTCCATAGCTCTTCCTCCCATATACTTGAGAGAATTTAGGAAGTACCTATGATCTACAGGAACTTCTTCTTCCTTCCTAGGGGTCTCCTCATCACCTCCTTATACTTATTCTCCTTCCAGGGAATCATCTACTTCCTTTCTCATCTTTCCCTTCAAATTTTCTAGCTCTGCCTTCACAAAACGGTTTTGTTCCTCATTTTATTTCACTCTCTTGGAAATTTCTGCATTGGTCATCTTAGGATGCATTCTCTAAGCCTCTCCCTCAAACTCTTCTGCTGACATGTACTCAATTCTTCTCCCAAAATATTCTCCTATGCTCTTATACCAATATGATGCAGAGCCCAAGCAAAAACTAAGTGTTTCTTTCCTAGATCCACAATAGCCAAGGTCAAGTTGATTTACTTATTACAAGCTATCTTCTGACTCATTTATTAGTTTTCAATTCCCCTCAACTTTTGTGTGATAAGATCCATACCAATGTCTTGTCTCTACCTTGTTCCTCCTTAAGGGTCTCAAGGCTTGTTTTATGAAAAAAACTACAACAAAGGAATGGGATGGAATCCTTTTCATTTAATTACTAATGGTGGCCAACCAAATCAAAAAATTCACTAGAGTTTACCTCCCAAAGTTCTCTAAAAAACTTCTCTAAAAAACTTCTCTCACAATAGACTTTCTTTACTAGTAGCCCTCCAAGATAGATTTTTCCCAAACAACTTCCCAAAATTCCAAAGATCCAGGAAAAATAAAGGTAGTTTTAGATACCCTTTATCAAGTTACACAAAATCCTAAGGTTGCACCTTCTAATTCCAAATGCAAGGGTCCTAATCCCAACTATCCTCATTGACCTAATTAAGCCAAATAGGCCTAATTTACAAAGAAATCACCCTTTGTACTTGACCCCCGATCAAATCAATCACTCAGTCTCAAAACACCTTTAAACCACTAATTCCATAGTTTCATAAGTTGGTTTCATCCCAAACTCCCTCTATAAACATTTTTCTTTAATGCTGCACAGACGGTCACATTGAGATGCCCGTCTATAGTTGGATTTTTCTCCACGTGCTTGGAGCCTCCTTGCAAGCCAACCCCAAAATATTATAATGAATTTTCCCTTCTAAAATTTACCCAAAGTTTGTTAAAACCCAACAGTGAAAATGCCAGATATGGGCATTTTTCTAAGAAACCCTAGTTGTAGGTAGGGTTAGGACCTGACCAGACAAAATTTGATGGATCTCTACAACTCGATGGACTCAAAACCTTAGACTAGATGAAAATGAAAAATAAGAGTCTCCTTCAACACATCCAATTGGTCTCAAACACTCATCAATCCAAACAAGTGAGTAATCAATCAAAAAACAAGAAATTGGTAGGAAAACTCCAAAATTCTTTATTCCTTCAATTCTCCAAACATCAATTTTCAACAAAAACCCCTGGATTTGATCCCATTGGTCTCAAATAACCTCTCCAATGATTCCCAACCAGTTTTCAAACCCAATGACTGTTGGGAAGGAAGTTACGCAATTTTGCAAAAAGTTGTCATGTTTGTCTTGATAACTTTTGCACTCGATGGGTTGGGTTGTTTAACCCATGACTTTATTGACTCCTAATGACCTACTAAGACTTAAAAAATCATAATAAAACCTTACTTAGACTCCTAGTGACCTATATGGTCATTTTTCCATGGTGGCTTATAATATGCAAACTAGGGCAATACATTATAAGATTGGGTCTTATTGAATCAAATCTATATTAACCTATTACATATGCATAGGATAATGATGATTACATTGTATCTCCACCTTAGGGATGTCTTTGTTTTGTTGGTCTCCATTGTGTGTTTTGGGTGCCCCTGCACCATAGTATGAGAAATATTATTGATAGTGCTAATGTGAAAGTGGATCAAATTTTTCAGAAACCAGTTAGATCTTGTAGTTATGAATCAGATGAAGAAGAAGGAAGTCAGATTGTGCAAGAACAAAATCAGAATCAAAATGGATCAGTAGAACATAATGAAGAAGTTAAAGACGAGGAATAATTAGAATGAAAAGAGCCTACTAAAAATTCAAATCCAAAAACTCTGAGCTATGTAAAAATAAATCATTGAGAGAATTAGATTATTGGTGATAGAAACAAAGGTGTTCAGAATAGAGGAAGGATTTCTAGAAGTTAATTTTTTATTTATTTCTATGATTGAACCTAAAGATGTTGATGAAGCATGGAAAGATGAAAGATGGTACAAAGCTATGGAAGAAGACTTGGTACAAATTGAAAAGAATAAGACATGGATTCTTGTTCCTAGATGTGTGGACAAGAATGTGATTGGTACTAAATGGGTATTAAGAAACAAATTGAGTAAGGAAATCCAAACTTTATTTAAGGGATATTCTCAAATGGAAGGTCTTGATTTTGAGGAGACTTTTTCTCCCGTTTCTATAATTGAAACTGTTAGAGTGTTTCTTGCATGTGCTACTTACAAAAATTCCAAAGTATATCAGATGGATGTTAAGTCTGAATTTTTCAATGACATGGTTTTCCAATTGAAGAAATATTTATATGGAATAAGGAAATCTTCTAGAGCCTGGTATGCGAGATTAGACAAGTATTTATTGAAGATTGGTTTCAATAAAGGTACTGGTGATAGTAACTCGTACTTCAAACATTTTGGTGATAATATTTTGATTGTTGAAGTCTTTGTGGATGATATCATTTTTGGTGGAAATGACAAGCTAAGTAAGGAATTTTCTGATGAGATGCAAAAGGAATTTTAGATGTCTATGATATGTGAGATGAAATTATTTCTTGGACTACAAATTACACAAATAGATAAAGGTATTTTCATGTATCAGTCTAAGTATGTGAAAGAGTTAAATAAATCTGGTATGGAAGATTCAAAATATATTGGTACTCCTATGATTACTGGTTGTAAATTGAAAAATATTGATGATACACCTAATGCAAATCAGACTAGATATAGATCAATGATCAATGGACTGCTATATTTGACACAAACTAGATCATATATTATGAATGTTATTTGCATTGTTTCTAGATTTCAATCAGAACTGAAGGAATCACATGTTTCTTCTATTAAGAGGATATTCAGATACTTGAAGGGAAAAACTGATTATAGCTTATGGTATGGTAAAGATGACGATTTCATATTGTGCATAAATACTGATGTTGAATGGGAAAGTAATAGGGATGACAAACAGAAAATTGGTGGTGGAGCATTCTTTTTGGGTGAGAGATTAGTTTCATGGGAAAGTAAGAAACAAAATTGTATATCACAATCAATCGTTGAAGCTGAGTATGGTGTCATTGTTGCTAATTGTACACAAGTGGCATGGATGAAAAAAATGTTGAAAGATATTAGAGTAACTATTGATGAGCCTATTAATATATACTATGGCCATTCAAGTGCTATAGATATTTCAAAGAACCCTGTGTTGCAATCAAAGACAAAACATATTTCTATCAAATATCATTTCTTGAGAGATAGAGTTAGTGAGAAAGAGTTTATATTGGAGTATTTATCTACTAAAGAACAAATTGTAGATATGTTCATAGAGTCATTTCCAAAGGATACTTTTGAGTATCTCTGAGGTAAGCTTGGGTTGATTGCCCCTCCTGATCAAAGGTAGAGATGCATTGAGATGCATCACTATAGTGTTCTTATAGAGATATCATTGTGGCTTCTCCTTAGTGATGCATAGGTTCCTTCAAATCCATTCAAGATCCCATATCCATCATGAGATCCAAACAACAACATAGTTCCTTTGCTTTCTTAGAGGCATACATATTCATCCATAACATGTTCACTAACCAATCAATCTTGGTTTATTCATCCATAATCAGATATCATCATTAAACAAAAACATAATTCATTAAAATGATCTTATTTCTTATACTTTATATCTTGTAACTACCTCCAATACTAAAATACAAACATTCATAGTAATCCATTAAACCATGTCAACTTATTCCTAGCAGATTTGATAGCCTATTTTTTGTTATTAATATATTTTATATGAAACATAATTCGTCTAATATCTTTAGTCAAAATGTGGATAAATAGAAATTTTAAAACGTATCCAAAATTTAGCCAAATCCAATGGTTCATTTAACAGTTATGGTTTCTGCACCAAGACCCATTTTACTGTCATAAGAACTCAGAAATTCATAAGCTCTGCCTGCTAGGGCATCGAATATCTTCCAAAAAACAAAACCAAATGAATCAAAACCAATTTCATATGAAATATTTATGAATATATTTTTAGAATATCCAACTTATTAATTTTTCCAATGGTTAAATCATGAGATAATTACAAACCCTTGCCTGCAACTCCATTGAAGAGGGTTTAAACTTAGTTTCACCAAAATCATCATAAATTCCTCAAATATGCATAAAATAAACTCAAACCAAAATAAAATGAAAGGTAACTCACACATATTTCAAATGAATCCAATTAGACATCTTCACTCTTCCATATGCGTCCGAACCAAATGTTGCAACATGACCATTTTCAGGAAATATAAAAGTTGCAATCAATAAAAAATCCATAGCTTCTCCATTTCTCAATGAAATCACTCAAAAAAAACAAGAAGGAATATAATTAATTATAATATCTAACCATAATAATTATACATGGTTTTCATTCCGTACAGGCCCATACACGGCCTGGAAACAGTAAAGTAACAATGAAAACTATCAAAATGACAAGCTTTTGAATACACAAATTGTTCAAAATTGTTATCATCCTTCTCATTCATGCTTGGTTTTACCAAATAAAAAATTTAATAGCCTCTTGGTAATTTTTTACCTTACAACTACCTCCAAGACCTTTCAATTTCTCATGTACAACTTTTAATGCATTTTTGCAACTTTTCATCTTCTTGACAACTTTTGTGACATTTTCACATAATGACCTCAAAATTGACAAAAACCTTATAAACATATCAAATGAACCTTAAATGACCTTTTAAAAATATTTATTCCCTTTCATGGCATGTTTACATCATTTTGACTTTTTGACCCCACTAGGTCCTAAATGGACAACTATGCAACTTTTACACAAATGGCTCAAGTAGCCTTACATTATGACTCCATTGGATAAAAATGAACTCAAATACATACATAGATTATTTAGAATTCATAAATTACCCAAATATAATCAAATAGTGACCTTGGAAATCCTTATTGTGCTTTTACAATGGGTGCTTCTACACCATACTACCAGCCTTCAAAAGTTTCCAAGTCCTCTTGGAAACATGGAACTAGTAACCTGCAAGAAAAAAAAAGACCAAAATATTTGTCTTTGTGTTCATTAATCTTTGCCTCTTTATGCCTCTTTCTCTTCTTTTCTTCCTTCATTCACATTGGATTCCTCTATTATCTCTTTTCCTTCAAACTTGTGACTCCTATTGATGGAACTTGTAATGGCTCCTTCCATGGGGCTTCACCAACATCTTGTCCACGTTCCCAATGCTTCTCCACTTACCAACAACTGTGCCTCACCCAAGAGTCCTCTCTTGTCTCTCTCCCTAGGTATTTTTTCATCCAATTGTACCATTTCCTCTATCCCTTGACCATCTCCTATGTCCCTTTGAAAATCCTTCATGTCTTCCTACCTGAAACTTAGTGGATGAACACCTGCAACCATAAACTTCATCAGCAAGAATCAAATAACCAAATTCCTTGGGCTAGGTCCTAGTGTGAGTTGCAACCTTTAGTGCTCTACCAACACACTCAGGCTCTTCTATCTCTAATACCAATTTAATGTAGAGGGTCCTTCAAATCTATTCAAGATCCCAAATCCATCATGAGATCCAAACAACAACATAGGTCCTTCACTTTCTTAGAGGCATACATATTCATCCATAACATGTTCACTAACCAATAAATCTTTTTTCATTCATCCATAATCATAGATCATCATTAAAAAAAAATATAACAGTCATTAAATTTATCTTCTTTCTTGTACTTTATATCATAACTACCTCCAATGCTCACATACAAACATTCATAGTAATCCATTGAACATGTCAACTAATTCCTGGCAAATTTGATAGTCTGTATTATGTTATTAATAGCTTTTGTACCAGACCTCATTTGTCTAATTGCTTCAATCAGAATATGGATAACTATATTTTTTAAAACATATCCAAAATTTAGCCAAATCCAACGTTTCATTTTACAGTTATGGTTTCTGCACCGAGACCCATTTTATTGTCATAAGAACTCGGAAATTCATAAGCTCTGCCTACTAAGGCATCAAATACCTTCCACAAAACAAAAAAAAATGAATCCAAAACAATTTCATATGAAATATTTATGAATCTAGTTTCATAATATCCAACTTATTAATTTTTCTAATGGTTAAATCATGAGATAATTACAAGCCCTTGCCTACAACTCCATTGAAGAGGGTTTAAACCCAATTTTCACCAAAATCATCACAAATTCCTCAAATATGCATGAAATCAACTCAAAAAATAAATAAAATGAAAGGTACCTCACATATATTTCAAATTAGCCCAATTAGAGTTCTTAACTCTTCCATATGCATCCGTACCAAATGTTGCAACATAATTGTTTTCAAGAAATCTAGAAGTTACAATCAATAAAACATCCATAAATTATTCATTTCTCAATGAAATAACTCAAAACCAAAACAAGAAGGAAGATAATTCATCATACTATCTAACCATAATAAGTATACATGTTTTCCAAGCTGTACAAACCCATACACGGCCTTGAAACAGTAAAGTGACAATGGAAAATAACAAAATGACAAGCTTTTGAATACACAAATTGTTCAAAATTTTTATCCTCCTTCTCATTCATGCTTGGTTCGATGAAATAAAACCTTTTATAGAATCTTGGTCAGCTTGGACCTTACAACTACCTCCAAGACCTTTCAACTTCCCATTTTGAACTTTTAATGCAATTTTGCAACTTTTCATCTTCTTGACAACTTTTGTGACATTTTAACATAGTGACCTCAAAACTTGACAAAAACCTTATAACATATCAAATGATCCTTAAATTAAATTTTACAAACATTTCTTCCATTTCATGGCATGTTTACATCATTTTGACTTTTTGACCCCACTAGGTCCTAAATGGACAACTATGCAACTTTTACACAATTGGCTCAAGTAGCCTTACATTATGACTCCATTAGATAAAAATGAACTCAATTACATACATAGATTCTTTACAAGTCATAAATAACCCAAATATAATCAACTAGTAACCTTATACATCTTGATTGTGCTTTTATAATGGGTGCCCCTACACCATACTACCAACCTTCAAAAGTTTCCAAGTCCTCTTGGAAACATGGAACTAGTAACCTGCAAGAAAAAAAATAGACCAAAATATTTGTCTTTGCCTTTTTATTCTGCTTTGTCTTTTTATTCTGCTTTGTCTTCTTGTCTTCCTTCATTCACTTTGGATGCCTCTATCATCTCTTTTCCTTCAAACTTGTGACTCCTATCAATGGAACTTGTAATGGTTGCTTCCATGGTGCTTCACCAACATCTTATCCACATTCCCAATGCTGCCCCACTTACCAAAAATTGTTCCTCACCTAGGAGTCCTCTCTTGTATCTCTCCCTAGGTCTTTTGGCATCAAATTGGACCATCTCCTTTGGCCCTGGACTATCTTCTCTGGCCTTGGAGCATCTCCTATGGCCCTTTGACTGGCCTTCATGTCCACCTACCTGCAGCTTAGTGGAAAAACACCTACAACTATAAAATTCATCAATAAGAATCAATTAACCAAATTCCATGGGCTAGATCCTGGTGTGAGTTTCCAACTTTGCTGCTCTACCCACACACTCAGGCTCTTCTAGCTCTGATACAAATTTAATGTGGAGGGTCCTTTAAATCCATTCAAGATTCCAAATCCATCATGAGATCCAAACAACAACATAGTTCCTTCACTTTCTTAGAGGAATACATATTCATCCATAACATGTTCACTAACCAATAAATCTTTGTTTGTTCATCCATAATCAGATATCATCATTCAAAAAAAACATATAACAATCATTAAATTTATCTTCTTTCTTGTACTTTATATCATAACTACATCCAATACTCACATACAAACATTCATAGTAATCCATTGAACCATGTCAACTAATTCCTAGGAAATTTTATACTCTTTATTATGTTATTCATAAATTTTATACTAGACCTCATTTCTCTAATTGCTTCAATTAGAATTTGGATAACTAGATGTTTTAAAACATATCCAACATTTAGCAAAATTCAACAGTTCATTTAATAGTTATAGTTTCTGCACCGAGACCCATTTTACTGTCATATTAACTCATAAATTCATAAGCTCTGCCTACTAGGGAATCAAATATCTTCCAAAAAATAAAACCAAATGAATCCAAACCAATTACACATGAAATATTTAAGAATCTAGTTTGAGAATATCCAACTTATTAATTTTTCCAATGGTTAAATCATGAGATAATTACAAACCCTTGCCTGCAACTCCATTGAAGAGGGTTTAAACCCAGTTTTCACCAAAATCATCACAAATTCCTCAAATATGCATGAAATCAGCTCAAAACAAAATAAAAATGAAAGGTACCTCACATATATTTCAAATGAATCCAATTAGAGGTCTTAACTCTTCCATATGCGTCTGTACAAAATGCTGCAACATGACTATTTTTTAGGAGATCTGAAAGTTACAATCAATAAAACATCCATAACGTCTTCATTTCTAAATGAAATCACTCAAAACCAAAAAAAGAAGGAATATAATTCATCATACTATCTAACCATAATAATTATACATGGTTTCTATCTTGTACAGGGTCGTACAAGGCCTTGAAACAAAAAATTAACTGTCACACAACTTTCATATTCATTCAATTGGTAGCTATTATTAACCTATTTACTAGGTGAGTTGCTAAAACACCCTAGTTTTCAAGTTATTAGTGATCTAGATTAGATTTGAGTTCATTTTTTAGCTAAGATGAAAGTGCAGAAAAGGAAGTAAAGTAAGCTATCCAATGAAGTAAATGAAATGACATATACTTGATCATTTACTAGAATTTAAGCATGGATGGTATACATGTGTAGTAAAGAAAGTAAAAAAAAAAAAATCAGAAGAGCTCACATAGGTCGTGAGCATATCCAACCCTAAATATCTTATGGGTACATATATATATATATATATATATATATATATATACATGCATAACTAAGACATAAACAGATTGAGGGATACAAGTTATTGCATGTTAAAAGGAAGAATATTGAGTCCATTCCAACTCCATAGTTGCTTCAGTGCCTGGAAAGATGAAGATGGGTTAGATCTTTAAAATCTAAGAAATAACTAATACCCAGTCACCTATCTACATATACAATCATACATGTCCATACATAACCATGAGCTATCAAAAGATGATCCATGCTCAAGGCAAATGAAGACTCAAATGATGCAGAAAAATACCATGTATTACTTAAATTGTTTGTTCCATGTGCAGGTACAGCAGAAGTTGTGACATTGAATTAAAGTGCAATAAATTCCCTTGATCAGGCACATGAAGCCTTCAAAGGAAGCCATCACATACCACCTTTGAAGGACAACTATGTATGAGAAAAACACTTATGAAGGTGTTGTATTCCCCAGAAGTACAAATAATGGTGTTGCTCTGCAATGTGGGCACTGCCAGGGGGGCCTCAAAGAGCCTCTAGGAAAAACCCACATGGAAAGACAAGAACACTCATGATCAAGGTTCCAATCCCTCATAGTACCCCAAATTGAAGCTATGAGGGTTATCAGAAGCTCCATTTTCATAGAGTTTTAGATTTTCCCCACAGCCCCAAGGAGGAGCACTGATCCAGAAAAGGGAATGGTTAATGAAGCAGTAGTACCCACTGAGCATTCAGGATACAAGAATAAACAATGGTATGCATCATTCAAGAAATCTATAATGTTTCATGAAGGAGCCAAAGCCATAATAGTTCAAGAATAATGGAGCAACATTCCCCAACTAAACAATGTGATTCTGCATCACAAACATTCATCATTCAGCTGTGCAAAAGGACAATCATAAGGGGCAACTACTTGTTCATAAAGGTGTTGGAAATGTTAGGATTGGATAATACTGAGAGGGGGGGTGAATAAATATTATAGTACTTAATTAAATTCTTCAACCATTTAAATATCAACCATAAACTTGCAGTAAAGAAAAGAACATAAGAAAATGACACAGTACTCATAACACCATATTTTGTTTTTGAGTAAACCCCGGCCAAGGGAAAACCCCAGTGGGGATGGTACCCACAAGCATGTACTAAAGTATAATGTCCCTGTAAGGAGACCTAGCCCTGTTAGGAGCTGAATATTACATAGCACATTTTCTTGTAAAAGGAATAACAACCCTGTTAAAGGTTCACAACACCCTGTTAGGGGCCAACTGAGCTTACAACTCTTACAATATAATTCATGTTACAAAGTGTTCTCAGTCGTGAACAAAAACAAGCAACACTGGTGCTTAGATAGTTCCTTTAATGTTCTTCAATGATCTCTGTCATTCTCTGCTCTTCTATTCTCTCAACAACTTATCCAATTGTCCAACTAAACACTCACCAACATTACAACTTCTATCTTTATCAAAAAGATCTTACATATATATCTCACAACTTTACAAAGTCGGTTCTCAATATGAATATTAAAAATATTACTAAGTTGACCTTCAATACAAAATACATTTAATATAGTAAATACCAAATCCATATTCAGCATTCTTTCATAGTCAATGTAGAGGTTATCAACAACCAAAATACAACTTATACTGTCTGGAGTCCAAGCCATACTCCCTCAATCTTTGCTACTGTCAAACTGCTTTGTTTTGTTGTTCTACTATAGTCCATTTTTTTTCAATTCTGTCTAACTCACCGTAGACTTAACCAAAATCAAATCTATCTTAGGTGGAGATCATACATACCCCATACTATCTTTATCTAAGCTTTCTTGCCCTAAATCATCGATCTCGATCTTCAACATCCAAACCACTTATGTATCTCTGCTTCCACACTTAGTCAATTTTTGAGTCATCAAAACTTATCTTTTCTCGAATCAATCTGAAACCCAGATGTGTTTCCATAAATGAAAACCAAAAATTAAATCAAATTTACACAAAATTTATTACTTGCCAACAATCTCTCCCTTTGGCATTGATGGAAACACTTAACAAAAAAAATGAATAAGTGTTCCAACAAATCTGTCTCCTTTGTAATCTTCCTTTCTTTTCTTTTTCTCTTTTCTTTTCTTCTCCTATATAATTTTTTATTATATATGTATCTATATTTTTTTTGTTTCTCTTCTCCCCCTTTGAAAACAATGACAAAGGTGCATATACAATAATAGGTTTTAGTTCTTTCTCACCAGTTTCAAAATACCCTGAAAGGAATCTTCCAAGATCTTCACTTCTGCAGTCCATGTTTTGAACAAAAATTGGCTAATGTGAATTAAGCCATTTAGTGCAAATGATGTGGTCTCAAATTATTTCAAGTCTGTGGGCATAGATTTATCCAGTGAATCTGTCACTTTCTCCAAGTCCGAGAGATGAACCTAAAGTATTGATAACTTAGGAGTGATAAAGCTTTTCAGCAAATTGAATCTTGTCAATACTCTCCCTTTCTCATTATCTAATACACTGAGTTTATCCAAAATCCTTATGACTTCTTTATCTATCTCTATTGTGGATTGTGAAGATGTTTCACAACCATCCATCATACTGTTCAGAGTTGCCTTATTGGATTCATGCAATAGCTGAACAATTTTCTCCCATGTCCAATGTAGTTCCTTGCATTTGTCAAGCAAGTTTTCACAATGCCTAAGTCCCATTTGATAGATTTGTAGACTGTTGTTAGCTTCTTCTCTGAGTATGTCTTCTCTTTCTTCTCCTCTGCTATCTTCAATAAGTTCTCATAGTTCCCATCAAATTCATCAAGTGCGATTCTTAGATTTTCAATGTCATATTTATTCTAGAAAACAATAGGTGTTGGAAACAGCTTGTTTACAATATCAATTACTCTTATGATTACTTTTTCCTTCTTGTCTCCTTTCTATTTTGGTCTTTCCTTTGCTTTTCTCAAAGTAGTAAATGCCAATTTTACCAATTCAAATTCATCCATGCTGTCAACATTTACATCATTGCTTGCCAACAATGAAATGGATGATGTGTTTACCTCTTTCTTTTCATCCTCTTTCTGATCTGTCTTCTTTTCTTCTTCCTTCTTCTCTTCTTCCTTCTTCTGATCCTCTTCCTTCTTATGTTCTTCTTCCTCTTTGTGTTTAGCCTCATTTTCCATAGAAGTATCCATATTCCCTAAAAAAGGGTCCTTTTCATCTTGAGAGGTGTCAAGAGTTACTTCTACACCATAAACATATAAATCCAGTGGTGGATCTACTTTGCTCTTCTCAGCAGTTGTATCTATTGCCTTTGATTTCTCACCCATTCCCAATGTGGGCGAAGTGGTCTTAGGAGGTGAGGGCTTGTTAGAAGTAGTACTCATCAGTATCTTCTCTAGTGCCTTCTGAGTTTCCTCAGTGACTTCATCATATTTCCTCGCCATGATTTTCTATAATCTCACCTTGGTCCTTAGTATAGGTTTTAGTTCTTGTATATTCTATGCCTTTCTTGAACTAATATCACAGGCAACATGTTATCAATTTCTTGGTTTCTGATTGTATCATCTTCAATTTGTGCAACATGTTTTCTTTTCTCCAATCTTCCATATAGGTCTATGGGTATGCTTCCTTCAATTTCTAACAGTGTCTTCTTGAAAGTAAGTATTTGATCTATCACAATGTCCTCAATTTTAAGCTTGACTGCTTCTTCATACCTATTATAGTATTTATCAATTATGACCAATTTTCCTTGCTCTATTGCTTGCTTCTCTAACATCTTTAGGTCAAGTTTCCAAATATGTTTTTTTGTTTTCTTCTCTTCTCCTACTGTGATTTTCTCTTTAGGTGATGTATGCATGCTTGATCTTGTAACTCTAGAAGTGATATTTTCAGCTTGTGTTGTTTGCTATTGAGGAGGAGGTGGACTGTCTACCATAATTACCTCAGGAGTGGGAGGGGCTATAGTACTTCCAATTTCTGGTCCAAGTGATCTTTCTGTCGTCTTCTTTTTGACTTCTTTTAGTTCCTCTTCTGTCAATCCATCTTTAAATCCGCATTCATGTACAATATTTTCAATCTTTCTCTTCCTCAAACCTCTAGTCTATTCTTCTCTCACTTTTACTGAATTTTCCTCATAAGTTCCCCATCTTTCCTCTGTTGTATCAATTTTTGATGCAAGGACATGTTCTACTTGCATAGTAAGTACCTCAGAACTTACTTCATAACCCATGGGATAACACCATTTCTTCCTGGGTATGACTGCTTCAAAGCAAATACAATCAGTTTCAACCATGAAACAGATTGTATCTTTGTATTTCTCAACAATGTCTTCATGTATTATGTATCTTGTCTTCATCTGTCTCTGTGGTATCTTGATCATACCAAATAGTTCACCATCAACCCAAGTAGCATTATGTCTCTTGTAGCTCTATGAAATCAATATGCCAGTAGGTACTCTAGATTTCCAACCACTAGGATGTAAGCCAGGAAATTTGTACTCAATATGAATGAACATATGCATCAGTAATGAACCAAATCTGAAGGTTTTTGATCTGTCCTTCTTCAATAACTTCACATTCTCAAGGAATTGTTGTGCCATAACTTCACATAGATTATACTGTACATTCTCCTTTTCCATTCTCCATGCCATCATGATTACCCCAGCAGATACTGAGTTAGGTCTGCTGCTTTAGTAGAACTTGTACCCAAGTATCATCGCAATCAATCTTACATCTTGCTGAAAGATGTCATTTACTATCATTGCCTATTTGTCCCATTTGGAATGAGTTACTTTTTTCTTCACATGTTTCTCCATAATAGGCATGACTCCAGTGTTGTCCAATCTAGTGATTTCATGGATTAGGTCACTACAAATCTTCATAGGTTGATCACTAATCCAGATAAGCTGATCATGAACCCTACTTAATGGTATTTTGAACCATTCATCTTCATCAAATTTGCATAAATCCAAAATTTTCATTATGCTCAGCTGATTAATATGTTTGTATTCTTCTCTCATGACTCCATTATCAGTCATATACTCCATCTCAGTTGATATATCATCAATTCCTAGTTTTTCATACTTACAATATATGTAATCCCTAATATCTTCTACATGTAACACGCCATATGGGGTTTGGGAAAATGCTCCCTCTAGATCCTCTTCACATGATTTGAATGGATGTTTCTTAAACTTATACCTAGGTTGATATGTAACATCGAAAATAATAGGTGCATCCATGGCTAGATGATGTAAATACCTTTCGTCCACTGAATTATGAGTTTATCCTTCAATTGATCATGCACCGCCAATGTAGAATAATCTGAACTTATCTACTCTCTGATTTCCTTAGCTCTGATTTCCTTAGCTCACTCTTCATCAAAAGGTAAAGAGATAGGTCATCAAGTGGTTCTTTATACAAGTTTAATTATGAATTTCACTTTCACTTCAAACTGTCCAGTCGACTGTTAGATCTCGCGAAAAAAAAAAATGTGTCAGCTGATGTTGCGCTCTTAGATGTATACTTCATGATGTCGACCAAGCTTATACCCAATCTCACACGAGGTCAATCCATGAATTTTGGGGTAGGATATAATCTGATGTCTGTATCCAATGCTCCCCCTAAGGCCATGATCAGCCAATTAGGTCGATTATGTCTTGCTACCATCAGGCAAAGATCTAGTAGCCTCTACTGACTCTCCCTGAATTGATGTCTCACTTGTTTCTTTGATCTTCCATATCTTACCACTGTTTCTATCATCTGCCTTATTAAAACAACTTTCAAAATCGCTCTACAAATCTACAACACTCTTACCAATATCATTTCCATTCTTATGTGAATTCATAGGAGGTGGTACTCTTTTGTTGTCTGATGCATTATACCTACAAAATTTTGCTATATGTCCTAGATTATTTCATTTGTAATATATAGGAGGTCTTCTTTCCTGATTGACTTGTAGCTTACATTACTTTGCAATGTGTCCAATGTTATTACATTTGTAGCATGTAGGTTTCAAAATAGATTCTCTTCTATTGTCTTGTCTATATCCTGATTGATTAGGTTTTCAACATTCTTCTTTCTTGTGCCCATATCCATTACAGTTAAAAAAATAACCATTAAAAGTTCTAAAAGGGGCATTACCTTTGCAGTCTCTCTTCATGTGTCCAAATCTGTTGCAGCCAAAGCATCTACCTCTGAAGGGTCTAATCTTCTCTTTAGGTTCTTCAATAGAAGGTTTCTCAACATCAATCTTCTCATTTGATTTCTCTTCTTGATTCTTTGAACATTTAGCTTCATTAAAGCCAATACTAGTCATATCACCTTTAGGTCTTTGTTTGTCTCTCTATTCATCAATCAAATCACTGCTAGTGTGAAGTTTCTCAATGTGTTTCTTTGCTTCAACAAGTTCACCTTTTATAGTCTGATTGTATTTTTCCATTTCCAGATACTTGTTCTTGTAGTTGTCAGCCTCATTTTTCATTTGATGTAATGCACTGTTTAAAGCTTCTTCAACTTTCTTCTTAGCATCCTTCTGTACCTATATTTCTTTAGCTATAGTCTCATTTTCAAGTTTCAGAGTTTCATTCTCTTCTTTTAGTTGCTTCACCTAATCTGAAATGTCTTCATCTAAATCTTATTTTATCTAAACCACAAGATCTTGTCTTTGATTTCTGGAAATCTCAAGTTGATCTTTGAGTTTCTTTATGAATTTCTCATCTCTTCGCATGTTTAATCTCAACTCTGTATTCTCTACTTTTTCTTTGTCAAGGTCTTCAAGTGCAACATCAAAGTTTTCTTGCAAATTGTCCAAATCCATTATGATCTCCCTAAAGTTTTTAGACTTTATCTCCAAGGGCCAAAGGCTCTGATACCAATTGTTAGGATTGGATAATACTGAGAGGGGGGTAAAACAGTATTATAGTACTTAATTAAATTCTTTAGCCATTTAAATATCAACCATAAACTTGCAGTAAAGAAAAGAGCATAAGAAAATGACACAGTAGTCATAACACCATATTTTGTTTTCAAGGAAACCCTGGCCAAGAAAAAACCCCAGTGGGGATGGTACCCACAAGCATGTACTAAAGTATAATGTCCCTATAAGGAGACCTAGCCCTATTAGGAGCTGAATATTACATAGCACATTTCCTTGTTAAAGGAATAACAACCTTGTTAAAGGTTCACAACACCCTGTTAGGGACCAACTAAGCTTACAACTCTTACAATATAATTCAGGTTACAAAGTGTTCTCAGTCATGAACAAAAACAAGCAACACTGGTGCTTAGATAGTTCCTTTAATGTTCTTCAATGATCTCTATCATTCTTTGCTCTGCTATTCGCTCAAAAACTTATCCAACTGTCCAACTAACCACTCACCAACATTACAAATTCTATCTTTATCAAAAATATCTTACATATATATCTCACAACTTTACAAAGTCGGCTTTCAATATGAATATTACAAATATTACTAAGTCGACCTTCAATACAAAATACATTTAATATAGTAAATGCTAAATGCATAGTCGGCACTCTTTCATAGTCAATGCGGAGGTTATCAACAACCAAATTATAACTTCTATTATCTGGAGTCCAATCCATACTCCCTCAATATTTGCTACTGTCAAACTACTCTGTTTCGCTATTCTGTTGCAGTCTGTCTGTCTTAAATTCTATCTAACTCACCGTAGACTCAACCAAAATCAAATTGATCTTAGGTGGAGGTCATACATACCCCATACAATCTTTCTCTAAGCTCGCTTTCCCTAAATCATCAATCTCAATCTTCGACATCCAAAACACTTATGTATATCTACTTCTACACTTAGTCAATTTCTATGTCATCAAAACTTATCTTTTCTGGAATCGATCTGAAACCCAGATGTGTTGCCATAAATGACAACAAAAAATTAAATCCCATTTACACAAAATTGATTACTTGCCAACAGAAAATGGGTTGATTAAATGAGAGGGGAGGGGTGAATAAGTTACCACAAAAACAAATCCATGTCCCTTAGATGTCTTAATCAAACATATCAGTGTTACAAAGTTAACATATATATTATGTTGTTACTCGGTTAACAAAGAAATCTTAAGATATTAACTATGATTATCCTTTAGTGATTAAGTATAGAAACATAAAGCATAAAACAAATAACATGTACATAAATGACACCAAGATTTAACATGGAAACCCAATTTGGGAAAACCTCCAATTGCAACTAGTTACTATTTTTCACTCTTTTGAAGTGAGCCTTGTTAGGAGCCAACCATGTAAAAGGTTACAAAACACACTGTTAGGTGTGACTCTATTACAGGATTTAATCACCCTATTAGGAGTGGCCTTATTAGAGGTCTTTAAACACTTTGATGTAGAAATTCCACCTTGTGAGAGGATTTCTGAAATACTGTTACGTCTACTCTGTAATGATATTTGGATCACTGCTACAATTGTTAGAGAGTAACAATGGATTGAACTGTTTGAAGAAGCAACTATCTTTTCTGATTCAGATCTCTTCTCTGGATTTAAATTGGATCTCACTAATCAAATATTCTATTGCATCTCGGTCTGGATGTTCTGTCGTTAATCATAATTCCATCTTATTTTTCCCCTCACTCTTCATACCAAAGAACTCTTCCACTTCTCACCTTTTTTATTACATATTCAATCCAAACTTGACCTAGTATATATATGATGGGCCTTGTCAAGTCGACTTGAATAACCTTCCAAATGAATAATAAAACTTAAGTTTGTCGGCTGCATATAACCAATTAAACATAAAGTGTGAACTGTTGTTAGTCGGTTGACACTAAATGAATAACTCGGTTAACATTGTAATCCTTCAATGCCTGAAAATACTGTATTTCCTGAGTGAACTTGGTTAGAACTAAAAATCACTTGGCTGATATTGGAGTCTTCTTCAATGCCCGAGAGAACTTGGAAAACACTAACTATGCTCGCTTTAGGTATAGAAATTTGTGTAACATCACTATATTTGTGTATACATCAATAATAATACACAATTGAATAATTGTCTTCAACAATCTCCCTCTTTTGCATTGATGGCAACACAACATGTCATAATACAAAGACTTTTAGAGAAACAGAAACAAGAATAAAATTTTATTAATGTCCATATCTTCATTCTGATTCTCATCCATAAAACTCCCCTTGTCTTCATAATCACTGAAATACAAATTTCTCCCTCTTACATCAATCTTTGTTTCTGATAAAATTTATCCCTTTGTCATCAATAATATTTTCCTTTAATAATTTGTTTGGCATGACATCAATAATCTCTCCCTCTTTGACATCTAAATGCCAAAGACTCTATCCAATGAAATTGTAGTGTACTTGATGTATTTATTCATATGCAATAATCTCTAACAATCTGCATCAACTTGTTAGATCTTTACTGTAGCTCGGTTGATGAATCACTAATCTATCCATTAGTGAGCCTTAGTTAGGGGAATCACCCCTAGCTTTCCTCTAAGATACAAGAATGCATCCTTAGGTAAAGGTTTTATGAATATGTCTGCAATTTGTTCTTTAGTATTCACATATTCCAACCTTACTTCCTTGTCTTGAACCAATTCTCTCAAGAAATGATACTTTATTGCAATATGCTTAGTCGTAGTATGCATCACAGGGTTATTTTAAATGTTAATAGCACTAGTGTTTCCACATTAGATAATAACTGGTTCTTTGATTTCCTCCTTCATACCTGACAACAGTTATTTGAACCATATGATATTTGAACAATTCACTGCCGCAGCAACATACTCTGCTTCTATTATAGACTAAGAAATGAAATTTTGTTTCTTGCTGGTCCAAGAGACTAACCTATTTCCAAGAAAGAACGCTCCACCACTGATGCTCTTTATGTTATCAAGACTACCCGCCCAATCAGCATCAGTAAAAGCCTTCAAATCAAAGTTTCCTCCTTTTTTATACCATAATCCATAATCTTCAGTACCCTTAAGATATCTCTGAATCCTTTTGATAGCCATCAAATGATTATCTCTAGGATTAGGTGAAAACCTTGCAACAATACCAACTGCTAATGCAATATCAGGTCTAGTGTGAATAATATATTGAAGTTTATCAATCATGGATCTGTAGGTAGTCTGATTTACCTCCTTTGAGTTATCATCCTTAGACAACTTATGTTCAGTGGACATAGGTTTCCCAACTGGTCTGGAATCGTCCATTCCAAATTTCTTCAGTATCTCTTTGATGTATTTAGACTGAGTAATTTAGATACCATCCTTCATCTAATGAACTTGTAAACCAACAAAGAATTTAATTTCTCCAAACATAGACATCTCAAATTCCTTGCTCATTGCTTCGGAGAATTCTTTGCATAAATCATCATGTCCAGTGAACAATATATCATCAACAAATATCTCTTGTAATAGTATCTTGTTCTGAGGTCCTTCTTTTATGTACAAGCTACTATTGTCATTAGTTCTCTGAAATCCAATACTTACTAGGTAACCATGCAATCTTTCATACCAATCTCTAGGAGCTTTCTTTACTCCATACAAGGCTTTGTGCAATTTTCAAACCATATTTCTTTTGTTAGGATCAACAAAACCTTTAGGTTGCTCAATATAGACTTCCTCTTCTAGAATTCCATTCAAGAATGCATATTTTACATCCATTTGGTATACCTTGAATCCTTTATGTGCTCCATATGCCAGAAGAGTTTTGACTCCTTCAAGTCTTGCAACAGGATCAAAATTTTCTCCATAATCAATACCCTCTTCTTGAGCATATCCTTTACACACTAATCTTGCGTTGTTTCTAGAAACTTCAACTTTTTCATTCATCTTGTTTCTGAAAACCCACTTAGTACCAATCACATTCTTGTCTTTTGGTTTGGGTACAAGAGTCCAGGTTTTGTTCTTTTTAATCTACTTAATTTATTCATTCATGACTTCTATCCAACTTTCATCATTCAACGCATCTTTACTGCATCTTGGTTCAATTTCACTAAGCAAGCATGTACCTTTAAGTTTGTTCCTTGTCATTATACCTTCTGTCTAATCTCCAATTATTTGCTCAGGTGCATGATGCTTTCTGACATATTTGGAAAGTACAGGTTCCTTCCTCTTTGATTCTAAGCTTTCTCCACTTGGTTCACCATGCTCAAACATTATGTTCTTCTCTTCCAACTAAGACTCGGGTGTCTCTGTCTGTGACTCAGTTCCCTATGTCTGTGACTTAGTTTCTTATATCTGTGACTCGATTCCCTCTTTATGTGACTTAGTTTCAATAGTTAGCAGTGTGTATGCTAAAAACCTACCTGTTGGGATCACGCTAAGACATGCAAATGTTAGAACATATAAATCATATTACTATATCAAAAATCACGATCAAAACAAGAGTTTCCATCACAGCCTCTGATGAGCCAAACAAGTGCACCCAAGCCTTGTTGATTTTCTCTTAGAGAGGAATGTGGGTGCGCTCTCCCAACACAATAAATTTAAATCCCACTATGATTGGATGATGACTTAATAATGAAAGCTAATGGATATGATGAAGATCTCAAGAACAAGTATGAAAAACTTGTCTCAAGCTTTCATCAAGATAATGATGCAAACGCAAAGATATAAAGTGTTATGCATGAGATTGAAACAAATAAATAGATTAATTCAATTATGCCTAAGATGTGATATCTAGATTCAAATTTGAACTAAAATGCTAAAAAAATGCTTAAAGAGTTCTATAGCTAAAGAAGCATAATAACAATGCAAAACTAAGAGATGATTTTCTCTTGGTAAGAGCCTCTATTTATAGAGTTTTTGAGGGAAGGGAAGGGAAGGGCTTGGATGAGGTGGAGCACATGTGGCATCCACCTAGATTCCACATAGAGGACACAAGGGAAAGAGGACAAGCCATGCAAAATTCAACACAAGCTTTTAAGGTTTGAGTGGCTCAAGATTTTCTCACACGCGTGTGAGCAACTCTTGGGAAATGGAGTGAGGGAGAAAAGATTGTCTACATTCAAGGAAGTTGGTGGCTTCCTTTTTTGAGGAGTTTCTCACACATGTGTGAGAATTCCATTAGTGCTAAAAGGAACTTAGAAATCACATTTTAAGTGTGATTAGTGTGTGTTTAAGTGAGGAAATAGGTTTATTGAGAAGGATAGGTAGGGTAGGGTAGAAATAGAGTAGATTTTGGGGAATGGAGTGAGGGAGAAAAGAGTGTCTACATTAAAGGAAGTTGGTGGCTTCCTTGAGGAGTTTCTCACACATGTGTGAGAATTCTATTAGTGCTAAAAGGAGTAGGAATCACATTTTAAGTGTGATTAGTGTGTGTTTAAGTGAGGAAATAGGTTTATTGAGAAGGATAGGTAGGGTAGGGTAGAAATAGAGTAGGTTTCTAGGTAGGATTAATAGGTCTTTAGGATAGGCTTAGATTAAATTTGAATTTAATCTTAGTTTAGAAGAATATAAGAAATGTGGAGAAATAAATAAATTTGGAATTTATTTAAAGGGGATTTATGGAGGTCATGTATTAAATAAAATTTAATACATTAGAGGAATATAGTGTCTAAAATAAATTTAAATACTATAGAGAATGAACTAAATTTAATTAAATAAATTTAATAAAATAAACTAAAGGAACATAACAAACATAGTTAATTAATTAAAATCAACTATAATGTTACAGGAATATTAATTAAATTAATATAAGGATAATTTTAGACGTCTACATTTTTCCCATCTTTGATGTAACGTCAAAAGTGGCGTACTTGTTAGAATGAATACAAATGTTGACCTAACTGTATGGAATCTACAATTGCTAATTATAGATCTATTAAAGCTCTCAAAATGACAATATCACCTTAAGTGATTGATGAATACCTTTTCTCTGCTCGTCGGTAGCCTCTGTTTTATTCTTAAAACTGATTTGATTTGATTTCTATCCTTCTGCATGAATTCTCTTTTCTGGTCTCTAGATGCTCTCCGTGGCTACAATCTTCATTGAATAACTACTATTATCAATAGATTGAGCATCTATTTATACAATTATTTGACCTATCTTGGAATCATGCATTACAATGTTAACTCTTAGATCCAAGGTTTACAACTTGACCTTGATCTTTAGTTTGCATGTTTTAAATCAGTAAAACTAATTAAAACAATATTAAACGCATTGCTTCCTCCGCACATAATGGATTTAAAAGTAAATCAAGAAGCTATAAATACAACTTCAGTGATTTATCTGACGTGGAAAGTCAGATCCACTTTTTACGGGACGTAACTGACTATCAATTCTTGGTCGTCGAGTTGAACTTGAAGTCTGTCGGTGTTCCTTTGTTGAACTGTCCATCGGGTTCCCTTCATTTGTCAGGTTCCTCTCTGTGCTATTCTGTCGAGTTGCACTGTTGTTACTCGTCGGGTTTCCTTTACCTTTTTGTCATTGGATAACACTGAATAGTGTTTTTTGGGTAACCTTAGTGTCAGGTAGTGTTGTTCCCTATCTGTCGGTGTAGTGATAACCGATGGTGTAGATCATATTTTTCATTGTGTATACTAATGGAAAAATATAATGCCTTCAATCTCCCCATTTGACATTAGTATCAAAAACTGATATGTGCATAATACTAAAGTGTTTAGTATGTACACCATGTTTATATCCTTGTCATTATATTACTCCCCCTAACTGTATGCATCAGTATAGTATAAGTATATGTACATGTATACTATACATTCTCTATTCTTTTCTCTATATGTACATATTATTTCCTCTTTCTTTGCCCCTTTTTTAACTAAGGTGAGTGAACATATAAATTTCCCCCTTTCCTTGATACTTATGACAAAAATTTACAACTTATAATATGTCAAAATTGTGAAAAAAATGTGCAACTTACAATGTGTCAAGTATATTGGAATGGGTTGTCTTGATATATTCTTGCATTTTCTCCCATTTTTCTCTCAGTTGTTCTAGTTCCATGTGTTGTAGCTCTAGCCTCGCGTGCATATCATAAATGCTATCTAGGACAGACATTTCAGGGGTGGAAATTAAGGTATTTGCCTCTGTCACAAGTTGTTGCAGGAGTGAAAGTGTCGGTAAGAGCTGAGCTTGGAGCTCATTTACCTCATCTCTGTAATTCATCTCTATAATCTGTCTATCCTATCTCAGTTTTTGAGCTTGTTTAATTTTCTCATTATGAAATTTAATTGCTTCTTCATTATTGGTGAGACTTTGTGCACTTGACTTAAGATCAACATCAATTTTTGCTATCTGGTCGGTATACTCCTGAGTGAGTTGATCTAGAGTGCACAATTTTTTTATTAAGGTAATAGCTTCTGAGATGATTGGATCAATTGTGCTTACTAATTCAGATAGCTTAACCTTCAATGCCACTTCCTGGATTATCTTCTCGGCTAGCTTGAATTCATACTTTTGTTCAAGTCTCTCTTCCATAACCTTCTCGACATCAATATTCTGAGATGTTATTGCATTTGTGAGTATTACCAGTTGAACAAGCATTAGAGATTTTTTATTAATATCTATATCAGGTACAATCTATTGAAGTATACCTATTTCCACTTCTAGTACCTTTGCCTCCTTGGTGGCTCTCTTTAGTTTGTCTTGTATTTCTTTTCTCTCACAGAGTCTGGCATAATTTGTCAATGCAGTTGGATCCAATGTCCTTGGATCACAAACTGGAATCTCAATGATTTCATCCAGAGATACTGGATTCTTATACTTTCCCTTCTTCTTCTTTGAGATTTGTGGGGATGCAGAGGTATGAACTACCATAGCTAGTTAATTTGTTCTCTCTGAAGTGCTTGTTGAATGCTTGGAGGAAGATGCTTCTTGTTTTTCTGCTTGGGTGGCACTTGTCAGTTTTGTGAAGATTTCTCTCCATCAAACTTGGGTGTCTCTGCAAATTTTTCTTATGATTTCTTCTCCTTCTCATCTTTCTTTGCTTCTTCACCTTTTTCTTTCTCTATGTCCCCTTCTTCTTTTTGTGTGTCCTCTTTATTTTGATCAGCAGACTTATCTGTCTGATCATCGATTGCAGCCTTCTTTGTAGTTATTTCCTTTGTATTATCTGTGGTGTCTTTTTATTCTCCATCACCCTTATCCTTGGGTGTTCTTGTGGCCTCTACAGTATTACCTTACAAAATATTGATTGCCTTCATTAATACAGGCATATTGCTCTGAGTTGTAGCTTGGGTTGTATCAAGTGTGGTGTCTTGCTTGTCAGTTTGATCTTTTAGAGTAGTGACATCGTCATATTTTTGTATCTCCTCTACAGGGTCTTTTTCTACTATGTCCATGACTGAAGTTTCTGGCCATGTCTCATTAGCTACATTCATATCTTTATCTTCTGATGTCTTCATTCCTTGTTGCTTTCCCTGATCCTTGAGTGTTATGAATATTACTCCATCTTTCTTTCTTGGATCTTTATCAGAGTCATAATTGGTGATATCTTGGATGTCAAGATCATCCATGACTTTGTCTAAGTCTATGGGCTCATTATCACTTTCAGTATTGTCTAGAGAAATGTGCTGAGGACTTGCATTGTCTTTCTCCTCTCTATGAGGTGTGTCAGTGAGAAGTAATTGTTCCTCATGACTTGTTGACTTTATTGGCTTATCTAGGAGTTGTCTCCATTTTGTTTCAGTCATTGTATCTAGCTCTATGAATTTGTTTTCCAGTAATTTGTATGCCCTTATCTTGGCTACAAATTTACTTGAGTGCTTTTTCATGATCTCTTTTATTTCTTCAATCTTAGATTTGGGAGGCATTAGTGTTACTAGCACCCTCTCCCTCGCTTCTCTTTTAGTTTGTAGAGCATATGACCATTGTTGTGATATTTTCTTACCCATCTCTTTAGGTATTTGATTGATGAATTCAACTGGTACATATTTGGATTTTAACATTGACCTGATTATTGCCTCTTGTATCTTATTCTAGTCATCAAGTTTGAGTGTATCTCATTACCTGATTTTCTTATCAGTCATTGTACCATGTGTAGAAATGGATTCAGTAGCTTCATCAATAGTTTGATTCCTGTAATTCTTCTTTACTACATCTGGATCATCATCTTTAGTATCTTCTATGTTAGCCTTTGACCTAACCAACCTTTTCCTCTTCTTTGGAGGTGTCATTTTCACGGTTTGTTGCCTTGTTCTCTTAACTGACTACTTCCTCATGTAGGTCCTTACTTGACCTTTCTTAAGAGGTGTGGTATCGGTTGTAGTGGTTTGAATCCTTGTCCTCTGCTTCTTTGTAGGAGGTGGAGGTGGGGGTGTATCAAATTCAGTCTCCTTAGAATCTGATTTTTGTTCTTCTTGTTCCTCACCGATGGTGCCCTGTTCATCAGTTTCCTCTGTTTGTTCTTGTTCTTCTTCTGTAACCGATAGAATCTTCTTGAGATTCTTAACCATTTTATCCTTTTTGTTGATAGTCTTCTTTATCTCTAGGCATCTTTTTATCTTAGATCTGGCCTCTTCATAGGTTCCAAACCTAGGTTTTTTTCTATCAACAGGCTCATTTATTAGTGCATCAATTGCACTTGTAGCTTGATCAATATTTATTTCATAATCTAATGGTGCTAACCAAGTTGTTATTGGTACAACCAGTTTGATATGAGCGAAATCAGTATCTGCCATAAATCATATTTCATCCTTATGTTTTTCCACAAGTTGTTCAAGAATCATAGTCCTCTCCATCATCTTTGCCTTGAACTCAAGGAAGTATGCAGACATAACAGATTCAAAATTGTCCCCTAGTGACTTAATCAGTTCACTAATCTGTTGTGTTACTAGTTTGGTAGTGTCTCATTTTACTATTCCTACTAAAGGAAAGTATTCTTGAAAATAAAAAAAGATACACATGATAAGTGAGCTGAACTTACATGTGTTGGTCTTTGTAGACCTGATTGTGATCATGTTCTCATCAAGTTATTTTAACAAGATCTCACACAGATCAATCTAAATTCCTTTGGTCACTATCTTGTAAGTTGTGCTTACTGCTGTTGTAGATATGTTGTTCAATTTGCTTGCTTGAAAAATATTATACCCAATTACACATGCACCAAATTTTAGTTCTTCGTCGGTGATGGTGTTTTCTTTTAGACCTTTGTTGTCCCCTTCTGCATTGGTGATTTTTTCAACTTATTTCATGGAGGGATGCTTGTGTGTACTAGGTTTGTTAGTTATCAGATAACCAATGACAACGTGAAGGACATCCTTGGTTATTTGCTTGGGTTGGTCTAGCCATAGCTTCTTATCATGCATTCTGCTCAAGAATAACCTTATCTAGTCTCTTTTGAATTCCCTCAAGAAATGTAGGGCATTAGTTAACCCTTTGACTTCCAAGTGTTTGTGCTCTTCCTTCAGTTTCCCTTCGGCATCACAAAGCTTCTTATAAGCTTCATCCATTTCAAGATCACCTATCTCTGCGATCTTGCAGTGAATATAAGACCTAACGTCTTCTATGAGAAAAACCCTAGGTGGTATTTTTGAAAATGCTCCAGTTTCATCAGGTTTTGATGCAATTTTTGGGAAGATCTTATACTTAGGCTCTACACATGTGCTATTCTTAATCAACTTAACCACATTCCATTATCATTCTTGATCTTGGCGGTTCTGGAGGTGGTTGCCATTGTTTTTCAAGTTTTAGGGATTTCCTAAAAAATAATGACAAAGTTTTTTTGGTGCCCTCGGTACTTACTTCGATCCGTGGTAATGGTTAATGACCTAGTTTTTGTGTGTTGAATCAAGTTGAGGACGCTTCTACTTTCTTCTCTTCAATCATTTTGTTTTTTGCTCTTCTTTCTCTCCAAATTGTGGGTGCAAAATGAAGTGCTTCCATCAACTATTTATAGGCTTTCTCCCTAAGTCAGAAATAAATGCTTTAACGACTCGTCAGGTCATAAAGATAGAGTCCATCAAGAAGACTTTCAAAAATCATCATCGACATTGACATGATGCTTAGGACAGTTGTTGACCATTTTTCTTTTACCGATGGATATCGGTATTTTGTCATGACAACTCTATGAATTTGCCTTCTTATCGACAGGTGTCGGGTTACATTGGTAACTTAGCCATTTTGTGTGTTGATCGACAAGTTTTGGTAAGTGTAGACAACTCATCCATTATGTTCACCAATGATTTTTGGTAGGTGTATACTGACGAGGTTGTTTTCTCAGATTTGAAACAAGTACCATAATATGCATCTTTATTATGTAGATTTTGATTATCTATCTATTGTATAATAGAACTGATGCAAAATATGACTTGATATAGTGCAGTTCCATACTTAATTATTCAGCTCAAGTGGGGGTGGTGATGTCATCGGATCCATTGGATGGGGTGTCACCATTTGCATTGCTTGGCCCAGCTTCATCATTGCTTGAAGCTTTTATCCACATTTTGTCTCTAGCTCTTTGGATATCTTCAATGGTGTTTCCATTGGGATATGTGCTTGTCTCTGTCAATCAGTCTTTGCAATCTTTCTTGAGGTGACCAACTTTATGACAGTGTAAGCATGTCATTCCAGGGTTTGTCCAGCCTCTAGACCTTTTGGTCCATGCTCTCATGCAGTTTGTAGCAATGTGACCATATCTACCACATGCTATACAGTTTGTCCAAGTATTGTAATCCCATACATATTGATTACTGATTCTCTTTGGTTGATAAGGAGTTTCTTGTGCTTTAGGCTTCCATGCTTGCCTTTTCTTTTTCTAGAATTCTTCAGATGTGTGCCCATTCATCTTGCAAGTAGGACAATATTTGTCCATGTAGGTTTCCTTCTTTAGCTATTCTATCTTAGTATTGCATTCATAAGCCTTATTTCTTGTTACACTTATAATAGAATCCTATGAATGTAGATGTAGATTTAGGAATACCTCTCATTTTACCTCGACATACATTTGATGTGTGCTCTTTCTTTCCACAGTGCTTGGATGTCAGCTTTCTTGTTCTTGGATTTTCATAGACATTCTTTGGATTGACTTGATTTGATGATTCTCCATTTGCAGTAAAGCATAAATCATTGTTGCTGTTGACTCTTTGTTGTCCTTCAAGAAAATCACCCATTCTCTTATTGCTTTCTTCAACCTTTCTAATAACTTCATTATGTTTTTGTTGAATTCTAACCTCATGCTTTGGTTTTTCATTCTCTTCTCTTAGTTCACCAATAATCTATATTTTCTCAATGAGTGCCACATTTATTTTGTTTTCTTCTTGACTCATAAGAATAATCTTATTTGTGAGATCATGGTGATGCTCAGTATGTCTTTTAATTTCCAACTCCTCTTGTAGCTTTTCTTTGATCTTCCTTCTGTCATCAATAGCAAGTGTTCTTTCTGTTTCAACTTGTCTAGCAGAACTCATCACATCAATCATTCTTACCATTTGGCTCTCTTGACCAATTTGTAGCATCTTTATTTGCTCTGTTATGTAACCTCGTAGTAAGCCCTTGCTAGCACTAAAGGTAATCGGCCAGGCTTTCTCCTCTCTTATGTTTGGAATTACATAAATCAAGGAGGGAGAGTTCATTTTCTACATTGTGTGTGTATTGGGCCACAAACTTTTCTAATAGTTCAGTGAAAGTAGAGACTGTGCCATAGGGGATTTTGTAGAACCACTCAAGAGCGGTCCCTCCTAAGATTTTGGGAAATAGTCTCATGAGGAAATTATTGCTATAGGCCACTTCTTGGCATGTCATGTAGAATTATTTCACGTTGTCACAGGATCAAGGGCTTACTGATATTTATATTATAGATGGATGTATTTAGGATAATTATAGTAGTTAAAATTTAATATTGGTATTTATATTATAGATGGATGTATCTAGGATAATTATACTAGTTAAAATTCAATGGTAATGAAAAAATCACTACACAATTAAAATTTTGACATTTTTGGAAAGCTCTCTATTTTTTGACAGAGGTCTCTTTTCTGCATTTTGGGTTTAGGGTCTGAATTCATGTGGTATAAGTCAAATCTTGTTGACAAGGTCAAAAATCAAAA
>MU224395.1:1085588-1114916 GCA_018584345.1 Thuja plicata
AGACCTCTCCTTCTCATTTTTATATTAGGTTTTCATAATATTGTTATGCTGCAGGTTTGGAGAGCAATTTTGGAGGAGAATTTGAGCACTCAAGCTCTCTTCTTGTTTTCTTTATTCTTGCATTCATGGCTCCTCATATANATTAGAATCATGTTTATTTCCATAGATTAGATTTGCATTCATATTTTCTTTCATAGACTAATATGCATTGTTATCATTTAGATTAGATTTCATTTTCATGCATTCGAATCTCTCGTTTCATGGTGTATTTGCAATAGACACAGCTAGGTCAATCTGAGGGCCTTCATTTTACATTTTTACACATCCATGACTAGAGAGCTATGGATCGATATTTGAGGCCTCATTCTTGAGCAACCTTGAATGGAATGATTCATAGAAGTGTGACAATATTTATGCACACAGGTACAAGGGCTTACAGACACCAAACACATTTAGGTCGTGATGGTCGGTCCTCACGCACCTACCCAAACTTATCAACAAGTACTGCCTGTATACCCTCAACCTCCTCCCATGTATCAACAGCCTACTCCCAAATATCACCAGCCGACATACCTACAAAACATATGCCCTCCAGGCATGAATATCTATCCCCCTCCAGGGACATCATATCAACCCAACTACCAAGGTCCTGTGAACTAGACAAACGCTATCTCAGTCCCACATGGACAGCCAAGGCCTCGCTCCCAGAATGTGCCACAATACACATTTACCCCCTTGGGTAAACCCATAGATGTCATCTTCCACAGAATGGTCCAAGCCAACCAATTCGTGTATCCAAAAATGTAACCATGTGATGACTCAACACCTAAGCCTACCTGGTATAAAGACAATGAGTACTATGATTACCATCGTGTTAAGGGACATGCCACTATCAAATGCATGAAGCTAAAACACTACATAATCTTTTTCATTGCTCTAGGTAGCCATACCTTTCCTTTTATTCAGCAGCTCTCTCATCTTGATTCTAACTTCTTTATACTGTTCATAGAACATCTGTATCTCAAGCTTTTTGTTCTCAATATTCTTATCAAGTTTGTACTTCTCCATTGTATGATCTTTTCTCTTAATCCTTTAATCTTTCCAAGAAGAGACTCGGATTTGATACCAATTGTTGGAATTAATGGGAAGTAGTACTAAGAGGGGAGGGGTGAATTAGTACCTCTAAAACTTTTAACACCTTTCACAATTCATCATTATTAATCATTCATTACTGCATTACCAACCATTACTATTGTTCTTTCTTATGCATGTATTGTTCATTCATAATCTTTAATAGCTTGCAACATTCATAGAAACATTCATGAAAATGATAAACACATAACACAAGATATGGTATCATAGAAAACTCTTGTTAGGAAGTAAAAACTATGGTGAGGATGACACCCACAAAACTTCACTATCTTCAGAATGGAAGGGAGCCAATTAAGGCTTACAATTTGATCACTTCTGATGATTTACCCTGTTAGAAGTATTAAGGTGGAGACCTGTTAAGATCTACTCTATTAAGAGCTTTAGCAACACTGATTTAAGTGTGCACTTAGTTATGAGATTTACAATAAGACTATTAAGTGTACCTTTCTTGAAAGGATTTCATATGCATACTACACTTGTTAGAATGAGTACAAATGTTGACTTGACTGTATGCAATCTACAATTGCTGATTACAGATCTATTAAAGCTCTCAAAATAACAATATCACCTTAAGTGATTGATGAATATCTTTTCTTTTCTCGTCGGTAGCCTCTATTCTGTTCTTAAAACTGTTTTGATTCTATTTCTATCCTTCTGCATGAATTCTCTTGTTTGGTCTCTAGATTCTCTCCATGGCTACAATCTTCATTAAAAAACTACTATTCTCAATAGATTGAGCATCTATTTATACAAGTATTTGACCTATCTTAGAATCATGCATTACAATGTTAACTCTTAGAACCAAGGTTTACAACTTGACCTTGATCTTTAGTTTGCATGTTTTAAATCAGTAAAACTAATTAAAACAATATTAAATACATTACTTCCTCCACACATAATGGATTTAAAAGTAAATCAAGAAGCTATAAATTCAACTTCAGTGATCTATCTAACGTGGAAAGTCAGATCCAATTTTTGTGGGATGTAACTGACTGTCGGTTCTTGGTCGTCAGTTTGAACTTGAAGTTTGTTAGCGTTCCTTTGTTGAATTGTCCATCGGGTTCCCTTCATCTGTCGGGTTCCTCTCTATTTTGTTCCATCAGGTTGCATCGTTGTTACTCGTCGGGTTTCCTTTACCTTTTTGTCATTGGATAACACTGAATAGTGTTTTTCAGGTAACCTTGGCGTTGGGTAGTGTTGTTCCCTGTCTATCAATGTAGTGATAATCGATGGTGCAGATCATGTTTTTCATTGTGTATACTAATGACAAAATATAATGCCTTTAGGATAGGTAAGGTAGGGTAGGAATAGAGTAGGTTTCTAGGTAGGATTAATAGGTCTTTAGGCTAGGATTAGATTATATTTGAATTTGATCTTAGTTTAGAAGAATATTAGAAATGTGGAGAAATAAATAAATTTGGAATTTATTTAAAGGGGATTTATGGAGGTCATGTATTAAATAAAATTTAATACATTAGAGGAATATAGTATCTAAAATAAATTTAAATACTATAGAGAATGAACTATATTTAATTAAATAAAATAGAGGAACATAAAAAATATAGTTAATTAATTAAAATCAACTATAATGTTGGAGGAATATTAATTAAATTAATATATGGATGATTTTAGATGAATACAAGCAGCTCGGATTGCAACAAGGTTTGTGCTGATGAATGCAGTGGTTGACATGGTTGTTGTCCAATCACCATTGTTTGTTTCTTAGGTATAGTATCAGGTTCATAATACATAAAGTTTTTTTAGTCCTCAGTCTCTTTACTACTTTGTTCTTCACTTCTCTCTGCAAACTTATCAATCTTTACATGTACACTTTCTATGAATTTATGAGTAGCAAGATTCAAACATTTATATGCTTTACTTTTACAGGAGTAGCCTAGGAATATACCTTCATCACCTTTTACATCAAATTTTCCATTTCTTTCTTCCTTCAAGATGTAACATTTACTTCCAAATACTTTGAAATAATGAACATTGGGTTTATAGCCATACCATAATTCAAAAGGTGTCTGCTCAGTACCTTTCTTCAGTTGAACTCTATTCAAGGTGTGAATTGCAGTGCTGATAGCTTCCTTCCAGTATTTGGTTGCAACATTATTTTCAATCATCAAGGTTCTTGCACAATCCATAATATATTTGTTTCTTCTTTTTGCTATCCCATGTTGTTGTAGTGTACCTGGGGTAGATACTTGTCTCTTGATTCCCATTTCATTGTAGAATTCATTGAATTCATTAGAAATGAATTCACCTCCTCTATCCGATCTTAGACACTTTAGTTTCTTTCATGTTTCCTTCTCAACTCTGGCAAGGTGCCACTTAAACTTCTAAAAAGCTTCTATTTTTCTTTCAGAAACATAACAGTCATCATTTTGGAATGGTTATCAACAAATACTATGAAATGCTTCTCTTCTGTGTAACTTTTTGTTCCAATTGGTCCACATAGATCAGTATGCACTAACTCCAAGACTTCTTCAGTATTGTAATTCTTTCTCTTGAAACTAGTTTTGCCCATCTTCCCAATTTGACATTGTTTTCATATTGCCAATTCAAGTTTCTTCAAAATAGGAATACCTCTTACTCTTTTGTTCTTTCTTATGTTGACCAGGTTATCAAAATTCACATGACACAATATTTTATGCCATAACTAGCTTTCTTCTACTTGTGCAATAAAAAATGAACTTTCAATGAGATCAAGATAGAATAGATTACCTTTTGTTTGCCTACCAGTTCCAACTAGGTTTCCCTTACCATCCAGGAGCTTGGCCTTACCATTGATGAATTCTACCTTGAAACCAATGTTATTTAGTTGTGCCACACATAGTAGATTACACCTTAGTCCTTCAACCCAATAAGCATTATCACATTTGATTCCTTCAGTTAGAGCAATACAACCTTTACCTTTCACATAGCAAGGTTCATCATTCCCAAAATTGACACTCCCACCATCATAGTGCTCAAGATGTTCAAATTTAGTTTTATCACCAATCATATGGTGAGAACAACCACTATTAATTATCCAAGTGCCATTTTTGCAAATATAAGATAAAAGTGTAGTCTTTTCATTTTCTTCATTTTCTAACTCAACCCTAATAACAATGTAAACAATTTCATCTTCATCTTCATCTTCATCACTATCAGAATATTTTGCAATATAAAAAAATTTCTTACCTTTGTCCTTGTAGCTTTTGTAACTTTTGAAATCTTTCTTTCCTTTGTACTTGTTGAACTTTCTCTCACCTTTGTCTTCTTTGTTTGGACACTTAGTAGCAATGTGATTAACCGCATCATATGAAAAGAAAATCAATGGTATTCTTCCTTTGTACTGTCCTTTTCCTTTGGCAGCTCTCTTTGCAAGTAATGCTTCAATGATTTCCAAATCTCTATCATCAGAATCATCATCACTATCACTCTCAATATATTTTCCTTTTGAGTTTCTATCCATCTAACCAAGGTTTAATTTAGCTTTGAATGCAGACTCAAAATTGCTAGGATTAGGAGAATAATTGTCAAAATTGTCCAACTCAAAAGTTGTTAGCCTTCCAACCAATGCATCTAGAGTTATATCATTACTACACCTCATCTCTTGAATAGGTGAAACTCTAATTGCATAGATAGGAAGTAAAGTTCTCAATACCTTACTAACTACTGTTTTGTCTTCAATTGTTCCACTGATAGCTCTGATGGCACTGACTATATTTTTTAATGTCTTCTCCTTCTTCATTTTCATCTGATCAAACTGACCTCTGAGAATTTCTTCTTTGGCTCTTTTTACATTGTCATATACTGCATGGATATCATGTAGTTTCTTCCACATATCATAGGCAGTAGGGTAGTCCTTGACTTCATCAAATTCTGAATAGCTCAGCGAAGAAGCTATATCAATCATCATTATTTTATGATTCTTCATGTCCACCATCTGATCTATAGACATGGGTCTCAGTGGTTCCACATACTTGTGGTCCAATAATTGCAAACCAGTATCTCCAATAGTAGATAGATGTAGCCTCATCAAATATTTCCATGCAACAAAGTTTTCTTTGTTAAGATTGGGAATCTCCCTTCTGTAAGACATCTCTGATCTTTAGCTTAGGCCTTGAAACCCTCCCTAAAAGCACCAAATGCTCTGATACCAATTGTTGGAAATGGGTTGAGTAACTGAGAGGGGAGAGGTGAATCAGTTACCACAAAAACAAATCTAATTCCCTGAGATGTCTTAATCAAACTTATCATTGTTACTCGGTTAACAAAGATATTATGTTGTTACTCGGTTAACAAATCAATATTAAGATATTAACTGTGATTATCCTTTAGTGATTAAGTGTAGAAAAATAAATCATAAAACAAATAACATGTACACATATGACACCAATATTTAACATGGAAACCCAATTTGAGAAAACCACCAATTGCAACTAGTTACTATTTTTCACTCTTTTGAAGTGAGCCCTGTTAGGATCGAACCCTGTTAAAGGTTACAAAACACATTGTTAGGTGTGACCCTGTTAGAGGATTTAATCACCATGTTAGGAGTGGCCTTATTAGAGGTCTTTAAACACTTCAATGTAGAAATGTCACCTTGTGAGAGGATTTATGAAGACTGTTAAGTCTACTCTGTAAAGAGATTTGGATCACTGCTACAATTGTTAGAGAGTAACAATGGATTGACCTGTTTGAAGAAGGAACTATATTTTCTGATTTAGATCTCTGCTCTAGATTTAAACTGGATACTCACTGATCAAATATTCTATTGTAACTCAGTCTAGATGTTTTATCTTTAATCAGAATTCCATCTTATTTCTCCTTCACTCTTCATACCAAAAAACTCTTCCACTTCTCACCTTTTTTCTTACATATTCAATCCAAACTTGACCTAGTATATATATGATAGGCCTTGTCAAGTCGGCTTGAATAACCAATTAAACATAAAGTGTGAACTATTGTTAGTTGGCTAACACTAAATGCATAACTCAATTAACACTGTAATCCTTCAATGCATGACCATATTGTATTGCCCGAGTGAACTCGATTAGAACTGAAAAATCACTTGGTTGATATTGGAGTCTTCTTCAATGCCTGAGAGAACTTGGAAAAAACTAACTGTGCTCAGTTTAGGTATAGACATTTGTGTAACATCACTAAATTTTTGTGTACGTCAATGACAATACACAATTGAATAATTGTCTTCAACAAAAGGATGCATCAAAAGAGGTACTAAATAGTGCCAAGTGAAATCTAATGACAAGGCAAGAATGTAATAAACAATAGTCAATAGATGAGCTCAAAGATTCAGTGATATCTTGCACCATGAGAGAGATGCCAACGCAAAGAATGGAGGTACATGCACAATATTACAAATGAAGTTCACACTCCCAATGCCCAAAGATAATAGATCAGCATATATCCGACACAAAACAACAACACATTTTCATGATGCAAGATTATAAGGATCAACAATGTATCTCAGTAAGTCCAATATGCGGTATGTTGCAAAATAGTTTTTAAAAAACATTAAGCATGTCCTATGAAGCTCATGGAGTTGAGCATAGTGACACCAATGCATCTAGGGAAGAAAGTAGAATTACAATGTTTGGATCAAAGTTTGAACAATATCAATGATGCGTGATCAATCCACTTGCAGAGTTACAAAGGCAGATGGATGTAACAACATAATGTCCAAGAACAAAGATAAGTATGATGCATTTCATCTCAGAAAAGATAAAAAACAACATATGTATCTCATACCCCAACAAAGATGAAGCAACATATGTTTCTCATAAAAGGTAAACAACATTGCATATGTGTGTTTCAGAAATCTGCATGTTTTCCAATCAAAGTAAGCATTTGCATTTCAAGGAAACAACAAGCATATGTTGTAATGTGATTCATTTGCATGTGCATCTCTCAAAGAGATGAAATAGTGATTTACATATATAAAGTGTAGAGAAAGGAACATCATTTACATCTCATATATAACTACATGTGTCTCAGCAAAACAACAATAATGCCCATTGAATTTCAATGATCAAAATGACATGCACCAAGGCAGTGTTCCAACATTGGAAGAAATTTAAGAATTTCAAATGCTCTAAACTAATCCATTTTGTTTACAACCACAGATCTTTAAGAGATGCAGATCAAAGATACAAATGACAATCCATAGCCTTGATCCAACAATGAAGAAGCAAAAATAGTGATGCCCTAGTCGTAGACTCCTAAAGTGTAGTAAAAAGACAGCGTAGCCCACGGCCATGAAGAGTAGCAACAATACAAATGCTTCATATGGATCATGGTGGAAGCATATCCATAACAATAATGCACTACACATCAAATAAAGAAGTAAAACACTATACCCATGACCTCAATACTAGAAACAACAAGCATTTGAGATAGTTTTTACAAACATTTGGGGCAGATTTAGCAAATGCGTAATATGAAAACAATAGAGATGCAGAGATAAATCAGATCACAGAGAAAATATAGCATGCCACCACCCATTCTATGGTAACAAATAGAAGTGATGCCCTACCATAGCCATGACCATGCTCAAAATAGAAAGCATTGCAACTCACGGCCTCAAGAAAAAACAATGATATCTCTGAAAGAATAGCAATCAATGGAGCAGATTTAATAAATACATAGATGCTCTGATTTATTTTAAAAATCAAGCAATAGATATGCATAAAAGAAATGGTTTGAGCTATGTGAGAATAAGAAAATGCAGACATGGAAGGTATGACATCATGCAACCAGTAAACAGAAAATAATAAATGATAAAAATGATCACCTACCTTTATGTTTTATCTAACTGAACTTGTCATTTTCAAGCTCCAAATCCACAAAAAAACTCAGTCCAAAGAGAAACCTTATAAAAATAGTGGATTTTCTTCCTTTTGGAAGTGCAGTTAGGGCATCGAGATTGAAGTCATTTGATGCAAAGTGAAGTGAAAAGTGTTGAAGGCCGATTAGGCTATACTCTTATGTTTCCATTACATATGCTAAGGTGGGGTAGGTTAAGTATTGTAGCATATAGTTAAAATTTTAATATGGTTAAAGGTTTAAAAAATGGAGCCTTTTATCAATATTTTAAAGAAAGTCATTTAAAGGCAAGATTAAAAGAAATGTAAACATGACTCCTAAGCACATAGGTGTTATTGTAGTTTGATAGTATGTTTACTATCAATTATTTTGGGGGGGTGATTTTTTAATTAAAATGGGATGTTTTAAATGTCAAATCATGCATTTATTAATGTAAAATATTTGACAAGTGATATTGTTATAAGTCATTTTGTCAAATATTACCTACCAAGCATGATTAAGGGGAGATTTGGTGTGATTGGGAAAGAAATGGGCTTTTAAAGCATAAATTCTAAAAATATCCATTGTCACCACCTATTAGGGGAGGTTAGGTCACCTAATTCTAGACAACATATCTTATGGACCTAAATGTAGATTTGTCAGAGATTCTTACCTTTCTCATTTCCAGATTTGGTGGAGGCAGTCATGGAATTCCAAATTTCATGGAGATGCATATTTTTGGTCTCTCACCTATTTATACCTATCACTTTTTGTGTTTGAGGTAGTTCTTGCATCCTATCTTATTATGAGATACGTTTGTTTGTAGCTCTTGGAGAAACAGATTCTGCTTTAGCTCCTTCTGATTGAATGCATAACAGTTGTCCTTCTTTTCCTATCAATTTCTGAGTTGTTTAGTTAGTATTGTGTCAAAGTTATTGTGATTAGTTTAATCCTTTACTTGATATTTATTCTTATCTAAAGGTTCAAAAAATACATATTGTTGCCTAAAGTCTTAATTTGTGTGTGCTTATAGGTATTTTGGGTTGTGGAACTCATTTTCCCTTCTCATTTACAACCTACACCTTATTATTCTTAAAAGCAAGACTATAAGTAGGGTAAAGTTGTGAAGTTATGAGTTGTACATAAGTCATATTGTGAGTGTATTTAAAATTTGTGGATCTTTTGAGTTTGGTGAATCACCTCAGTTTCATTTCCAGTTATATCAAGTTTATGCATTCTCTTCCCTTTTCCTCCAAAAGTTTAGTTAAGTTTTAAGGTGATTCAAGGGAAGTCGACCCTTAACCTAGAGGTATACTTTCACCATAGGTCACCCAAAACCTAAAAGTATTCCCATGTTTCATAGAATAGCTAAGTTTCATACTTAGCCTTTGAGTGCAATCCTTAGTGACGACAGTAACAATGGAAACTAACAAAATGACAAGCTTTTGAATACACAAAATGTTCAAAATTGTTATCCTCCTTCTCATTCATGCTTGGTTAAATGAAATAAAACCTTTTATAGACTCTTGGTCAATTTGTACCTTAAAACTACCTCCAAGACCTTTCAATACCTTTCAACTTCCCATTTACAACTTTTAATTCAATTTTGCATTATTGCATTTTTGCAACTTTTCATCTTCTTGACAACTTTTGTGACATTTTCACATAATGAACTCAAAACTTGATAAAAACCTTATAAACATATCAAATGACCCTGAAATGACCTTTTACAAACATTTATTCCCTTTCATGGTATGTTTACATCATTTTGATTTTTTGACCCCACTAGGTCCTAAATGGACAACTATGCAACTTTTACACAAATGGCTCAAGTAGCCTTACATTATGACTCCATTGGATAAAAAAGAACTCAAATACATATATAAATTATTTACAGGTCATAAATGACCCAAATATAATCAACTAGTGACCTTGGACATCCTGATTGTTCTTTTATAATGGGTGCTCCTGCACCGCTTAGGGGGAGTAGTATGTTGTAAGTATTTCATGAGTTGTGTTGTTCAGATTTTTTACCTATATGACTTAGTGCATTCATTGTTACTTTTCCATTTGTGTCAAAGGGGGAGAGATATTTAGGTGAAAAATAATTGAGCTTTGAGGAGAGATATTTTTTATGAGATAATGGGAGAGATATTTCATATTGTGTATATTGCTAATATTGTTGTTGGTATTATTTATTTGTGAATTGATTAAATTTTTCACATCATATGTTGCCACCAATGCCAAAGGGGGAGATTGTTGTATATTTCTAAGATATTGTTCATATTATCCATATATGATGGCATTAATATTTTATCATTGATGTCAACATACTTCTATTGTTGAAGACAATGTTCCTGATATGTTCAGTGAGATTGAATTGCTTGGTACGGATACTACACAAAAGATCTATAGCTACGATTATAGATTTATGTTCAAATATGTATGGAACTGATGAATTTTAGTTTGCAGAAGTTAGAATGATGATTTGAGAGAGTTATGATTGATTTATCATACACTAATAGTTTGCTTGGTGAGGAAGAGATAGATTTGTTAGAAAGAGATCTATTTTTCATGGCGAGATTCACTTTTTGGTTTTCATTTATGGAAACACATATGGGTTACAGATCAATTCCTATGAAGTTGAGTTTTGATGACTCTGAAATCAACTAAGTACAGAAGCAGAGTCACAGAGGTATTTTGGGTATTGAAAATCGAGATTGATGAATTAGGGCAAGCGAGCTTAGAGGAAGATAGTATGAGGTATATGTGACCTCCACCTAAGATCAATTTTGTTTTTATAAAGTTTACAGCAAGTTAGAGATATTTGAAGACAGACAAAAAACAACAGAACAATGATACAGAGAAGTTGGATAGAAGTGATGATTCAGAGAGTATGACATGGAATCTTGGCAATCAGAGTTGGATTATGGTTGTCGAGAACCTAAACTTTGGTTATTTAAGAGCACCAACTTTGCATTTGATATTTGTTTTATTAAATTTATTTTGTATTGAGAGCCAACTATGTAATATTTGGTTAAGAGAGCCGACTTGGTTAAGAGATAAGATATATATATGGAGAAATTTTTGTTGAGAGAAGATATGATGGATGAGAGATGATTGGATGGATGATATGACATGAAAATTGTAGAGAAGAGGATGACATAGATCATTGATGAGCTATGACAGGAACTATCTAAGCATTAGAGATGCTTGTTTTGTTCATTAATGAGAACATTTTGTAACAAAATTACATTGTAAGAGTTGTAATCTCAGTTGGCCCCTAACAGGGTGTTGTATACCTTTAACAGGGTTGTAATTCCTTTAAAAAGGAAATGTACTATATAATATTCAGCTCCTAACAGGGCTAGGTCTCCTAACAAGGATGCTATACTTTAGTGCATGCTTGTGGGTACATTCCCCACCGGGGTTTTCCCTTGGCTAGGGTTTCCTCAACAACAAAATTATGGTGTTATGAGTACTGTGTTATTTTCTTATGTTCTTTTCATTTCTGAAAGTATATGGTTAATGTTTAATTGGTTGAAAATTTTTAATAAGTGTTGTAATACTGATTCACCCCACCTCTTAGTATTACCTAATCCTAAAATTTGGTATCATAGCTTTTGGCCCTTGGAGAGAAAGTCTAATAGCTTAAGGGAGATCAGAATGGATTTGGATGGTTTGCAAGAAAACTTTTATGATGCACTAGAAGACCTTGATAAAGAAAAATCATAGAATGGAGAATTGAGATTCAACATGCGCAGAGCTGAGAAATTTATAAAGAAACTCAAAGAACAACTTGAACTTTCCAGAAGTTAGAGATAGGATCTTATGGTTCAGATAAAAGAAGATTAAGACAAAGATAATTCAGATCAGATGAAGCAACTTGAAGAAGAAAATGAAACTTTGAAACTTGAGAATGAATCTATGACTAAAGAGATACAATTATAAAAGGATGCTAAGAAGAAGATTGAAGAAACTGTGAATAATGCATTAGAGAAAATGAAGAATGAGGCTGACAACTACAAGAACAAGTATCTAGAATAGGAGAAATACAATTAGATTATAAAATGTGAACTTGTTGAGGCAAAGAAACACATTGAGAAATTTCACACCAGAAGTGATTCGATCGATGAAAAAAGAGAAAAACATAAACCTAAAGGTGATATGAGTGGTATTGGCTTCAATGAAGCTGAATGCTCAAAGAATCAGGAAGACAAGTCTGATGCAAAGATTGATTTTTAAAAACCTACTATTGAAGAACCTACAGAGCATATCGGACATTTTAGAGGTAGATGCTTTGGATGTAACAAGTTTGGACACATGAAAAGAGACTGTAGAGGTAATGCCCCTTTTAAGGCCTTTTTTGGCTATTGTTTTAATTGTAATGGATACAGGCACAAGAAAGTGGAATGCAGAAAACCTAATCAATCTGGATATAGACAAGACAATGGAAGAGAACCTATAGTGAAACCTACATGCTAAAAATGTAGTAACATTTGAGACATTGTGAAGTACTGTAAGCTACAAGTAAATTAGGAAAGAAGACCTCCTATATTTTACAAATGCAATAATCCAAGTCATATAGCAAAGTTTTGCAGGTATAATGGAGCAAACAACAGAAGAGTAGCACCTCCTAGGAATACATAGAAGAATGGAAGTGATATTGGTAAAAGTGTTACAAATTTGAAGAATGATTTTGAAATTTATTTTAAGAAAGAAGAAGATAAAAACAGTGGTAAGATATGGAAGATCAAAGAAACAAGTGAGAGAGTGGTTCAGGGAGAGACAATAGATGTTGCTAGATCTTCGCCTAATGGTAGTAAAACAGAGTCGATCTAATTGGCCAATCATGGCCTTAGGGGGAGCATTGGATAAAGACATCAAAATATATCCCACATTGAAACTTGTGGATTGAGCTCATGCGAGCTTAGGTATGAACATGGCCAACATCATGGAGTATATAGTTAAGAGTGCAACATCAGCTGACACATATACTTTGATCGCGAGATCTACAGCCAACTGGACAGTATTGGGTAAAGTGAACTTTTATAACTTAAACATTGTATAAAGCACCATATGAAGACCAATTTCCTTACCATTTGATGAAGAGAGACCTAAGGAGATCAGAGAACATAGAGATTTAGTCTATCCTACATTTTCCCTACGTGATCGATTGAAGCAAAAACTCAGAATTCAGCATGAAAGAGGTATTTACATCATCTAGCTTTGGATGCACCTATTATTTATGATATTTTAGATTGACCTAGGTATAAGTTCAAGAAACATCCATTCAAGACTTGTCAAGAAGACCCTAAAGGAGCATTTTCTTGAGCACCCTACGGAGTTTTACACAAAATATATTAGGGCTTACATTCACTGTAAGTATGATATACTAGGCACTGATGATATTTGTACCGAGATGGAGTATATGACTGATAAAGGAATTATGAGAGATGATTTCAAACACATTGATCAGTTGAGTATTATGAAAATTATGGATTTGTATGAATTTGATGAAGAAGAGTGGTTCAAAATATTATTGATCAGAGTACATGATCAATTCATTTGGATAGGCGAGAAGCCTGTGAAGATTTGTAGTGATTTAATTCATGAGATTACTAGATTGGATAATACAGGAATCATTCCTATTGTAGAAAATCATGTGAAGAAGCAAGTTGAAACCCTAACACACTCTAAATGGAATAGGCAAGCAATGACTATGAATGAAATCTTTTAACAAGATGTGAGGCTAGTTGCTAAGATACTTGAATATAAATTCTACTACAATAGTAGACCTAACTCCGTATCTACAAGAGTTATCATGATGACATGGAGAATGGTAAAAGAAAATGTAAAATATAACCTATGCAAAGTATTGGCATAGCAATTTCTTGAGAATGTAAAACTGGTAAAGAAAGACAAAATGAAGACCTTTAGATTTGGCTCCCTATTGGTACATATGTTTATTCACATTGAACACAAATTTCTAGGTATGCACCCTAGTTGTTGTGAAATACAGATACCTACTGGTATTCAGATCACACAGAGTTACAAAAGACAAAATAGAACATGGGTTGATGGTGAATTATTTGGAATGATCAAAATCCTTCAGAGGCAGATGAAAGACAGATATAGGATACCTAATGACATAGTTGATAAATATAAGGATACAATCTATTTCATGGTTGAAACTGATTGTGTATGCTTTGAGGCAGTCATACCAAGGAAGAAATGGTGTTATCCTATGAGATATGAGGTAAGTTTAGAGGTACTTACTATGCAAGTTGAACATGTTCTTGCATCTGAGATTGACACGTTAGAAGAAAGATGGGGAACATGTGAGGAGAAGGTTGCTAAGGTAAGAGAAGAAAAAACTAGAGGTCTGAGGAAAAGGAAAATTGATAACCTTGTGCATGAGTGTGGTGTAAAGGTAGGACTAATAGAGGAAGAATTGAAAGAATTGAAAAGGAAAATGGATGAGAAAACTTATGGATTGGCAAGTGCTAGTACTACAGCCCTTCCCACTCCTGAAGTATTAATGGTAGATAGTCCACCTCCTCCATCACAATAGACATCACAAGCTGAGAAGGTTACTCCTAGAGTAAACACCAGATCTAGCAGGAAGTCATCACCTATGGAACCAAACATTGTAAGAGAAGAGAAGAAAACTGAAACTGAGAAGCACATATGGAAACTTGACATGAAGATGATTAAGAAGAGAGATATTAAGCAGGGAAAGCTAGTTACAATAAACAGATACTAGGAAAGGTATGGGAAAGGAAAAAAACCTAATATTTTAGATATTATGGTTAATCACTTACTTATTTTCAAGAAGACTCTATTGGAAATTGAGGGAAGTGTACCTGAAGATCTATATGGGAGATTCAAGAAAAGAAAATAGTTAGCACAGATTGAAGATGAAACAATCAGAAATTAGTAAATTGACAACATGCTACCTATGATATCTTTGGAAGAAAGGGATGGAATACTTAAATAATTGAAACTTTTGTTGAGAACCAAGATTATACTACTAAAAATCATGGCAAGAAGATATGATGAAATCATTGAGGAAACTCAGAAAGAATTGGAGAAAATATTGATGAATCCTACTCCTGAGGAGACTTCACTTCCTAAAACCACTTTACCTACAAATTTAGGAATGCAAGAGAGAGTTTGAAGCCAGCTGAGGCAAGTGCTGAGAAGAGTGAAGTTAATACACAACCATATTTCTATGTTTTGGGTGTACCTATAACACTTGACACCTCTAATGATGAGAAGGACCCATTTGCAGAAAGTATGGACAACATAATTGCTGAGGAAGCATAGCAGAAATAGGAAGAAGAGGAGAAGAAAGAATAGAGTGAAACAATGCAGGATGAAGGATAGAAAGAATAGGAAGAAAAATATGAGACTAAAACTAAGGTAATCACATCTTCTATTTTATTTTTGGCAAGAAAAGAAAATACAACAGATGTTGATGGTGATTGCATGGATGAAGATGAGCTAGTTAAATTGGCTTTTACTTCACTCACTAAAGCCAAGGAGAGATCAAAACAAAAGGGTGACAAAAAGGCTAAGGTAATAACCAGAGCAATTGATAATGTGAACAAATTTCTTCTAGTACCTATTTTTTTCTAGCATAGAGATGACATTGAAAACCTAAAGATAACCCTTGATGAATATGATGGCTATTATGAGAGTTTGATATAAAAGATTGCAGAGGAGAAGACAAAAAAGAACTACTCTAAGAAGAAGTTATCTGAAGTTTGCAAGTCCATCTCATGGGACTTGAGCATTTATAAAACCACTACTACAAATGCTAAGAGTTGCATTAGACATGGAAGGAAATTATTCAGTTACTGCATGAATCCTATTAGGCACACTCAGAACATTGAAGACATCATTGCCAAGGAAAGGGCAACTTTGAACAGCATGATGGATAGTTGTGATACCTCTTCACAACCTGTAACAGAATTGGACAAGGAAGTAACAAGAATATTGGCAAAACTGGATATATTGGATAATGAGAAAGGGACAGTGCTAACTAGATTCAATTTTCTGAAGAGTTTAATCACTCCTAAGCTATCCATAATTGAAGCACACCTATCAGACTTGGAGAAGACAAAAGATGCATTGATTAACTCTATGCCTACAGAGTTGAAAGAAGAAGAGACTACATCATTTTCATTGAATGGAATAATTCATGTTAGTCAACTATTGCTGAAGTTATGGGGTACAGAAGTGAAGATCTTAGAAGATTCCTTTCAAGATGTTCTGAAACTAGTGAGAAAGCACTAATTTTATTACTTTGTATACACCTTTGTCAATATTGTCAAGGAAGAGAACAGAAGAAAAATGAATGGGAGAAGAAAGATTAAAATAAATAAGGAGAAGGATAAGATAATAAATAAGGGAAGAAGTGAAAAACAAAATAGAAAAAGGAGAGACAGTTTTTTTTTGTTGGAACACTTAGTCATTTTTGTTAAGTGTTGTCATCAATGCCAAAGGGAGAGATTGTTGACAAGTGATCTATTTTTCATGGTGAGATTCACTTTTTGGTTTTCATTTATGGAAACACATTTGGGTTATAGATCGATTCCTATGAAGTTGATTTTTGATGACTCTGAAATTGACTAAGTATGGAAGCAGAGTCATAGAGGTATTTTGGGAATCAAAGATTGAGATCGATGAAATAGGGAAAGAGAGCTTAGAGGAAGATAGTATGAGGTATATGTGACCTCCACCTAGGATCAATTTTGTTTTTGTAAATTTTACAGCAAGTTAGAGAGAGTTGAAGGCAGACAGACAACAACAGAACAATGATACAGAGCAGTTGGACAGAAGCGATGATTCAGAGAGTATGACATGGACTCCTGGAAATTGGAGTTGGATTATGGTTGTTGAGAACCTAAAATTTGGTTATGTAAGAGTGCCAAATTTGCATTTAATATTTTTTTTATTAAAAGTATTTTGTATTGAGAGTCAACTATGTAATATTTGGTTAAGAGAGCCGACTTGGTTAAGAGATAAGATATATATATATATATATATATGGAGAAATTTTTGTTGAGCAAAGATATGATGGATGAGAGATGATTGGATGGATGATATGACATGCAAATTTTAGAGAAGAGGATGAAAAAGATCATTGATGAGCTATGACAGGAACTATCTAAGCATTAGAGATGCTTGTTTTGTTCATTACTGAGAATATTTTGTAATAGAATTACATTGTAAGAGATGTAAGCACAGTTTGCCCCTTACAGGGTGTTGTATGTCTTTAACAAGTTTGTAATTCCTTTAATAAGGAAATTTACTATGCAATATTCAGCTCCTAACAGGGACACTATACTTTAGTACATGCTTGTGGGTACCATCTCCACTGAGGTTTTCCCTTGGCCAGGGTTTCCTCGACAACAAAATTATGGTGTTATGAGTACTGTGTTATTTTCTTATGTTCTTTTCATTTATGCAAGTATATGGTTAATGTTTAATTGGTTGAAAATTTTTAATAAGTGTTGTAATACTGATTCACCCCCCCCTAATCCTAACAAGAGTTTCATATTTGGATCGGTATGGATCAGTGTTGAAGAGTTAGTTTTTGCTAACTCCATAGAAACTGTGGGACATACATATGTGTCCTCAACTCAAGTGGTTCATGTTTTGTTTACTGGAAAGATATATTTCTTGAGTAACAGAGGTTGAAGATATTGTGGGTGATGAACACTACAGAGATGGATTTGAATCCTGAGTTCATGGTGATGCTAAGGTTACTGAGGTACTTAACATTGCTTTTTGATGTTTCTAGATCATGTTGTTGGATCGCAATTGCTGAAGTAATTGGGTTGCATGATTTTTATGTAGTGTGTTGGTGTTCTTCATTTGGTCTTAGCCGACCTGATGATGTAATATGTTGCAAAGGTTTAGAGCGTGAATTTTGTATCTGAGCATGTTCGAGGATGTTGGTATGGATAATTGATATGTCCTGGATGACATTCAATGGATCACATTGAGGATTGAATTATAACTTATTATTTGTTTTTAATTAGGTCTCTAGCTGACCTAGTTGAGATGAGTTATTGAATTGTATATATAAATGTAATTATTTTATGTTGTGAAGCATGCTAGAGATATAAAAATGTGTGGACAAATGATATACATGATGTTGTATGAAGAGATATGAGTGGAATTTGAAATAAGGCATAGATCTATGCACTTGATTGGAATTGTTTTGGCATAACAGATGTTATCAGTCGGTTCATGTGTTTGGATTGTAAGTCCTCCTTGATATGTAATACATAGTGATCCTTGTTGTAATTGTTTTTGAGAAGTGATCTCTAGGTAGCGTACATGCATGCATGTGTATTCCCCTTTTGTAATACTCTTAACATGGTATCATATTTATTACTGAGTGCTCTCATCTTGTGGGTTCCATCCCCACTTTGGTTTTTCCCCTAAAAGGGTTTCCACCTAAAAGATATTGGTTTATGTGTTTCTATTGCATTGAGATCTATCTTTCATGTTAATCATTTAGATCTAAGATTAAAATTTGCAAGTTGATTAAAATTTAATGAGACTATCGCATAAATTATTCACCCACCCCCCCCCTCAGTTGTGTGTGTGCTTCTTTAGGTCTAACACCTTCCACTATACATGTTTTGAAGAAAATTCATGAAGCCCTTGTGAAAACTACTAGGTCATCCTTGATATTATACCATGTCACCAATGATTAAGAAATTCCTTATTCCTAAATATTATGATTAATAGACTGTCATTGACCACAACTAGGGAGGTTTCTATTATTTCAAAGATCACACTTAGATCATGATATATGGATTTGAGGGATTCCCCTATGTGCTACCCAAAACATTCCTCAATAGAGTGGCATACCTTGAAATCATTAGACAGTTGTTTGAGTCTAGTAATATGCATGTCAGTTCTTGATAAGGCTGAGATAGGGCCATATAGTTTTATGTTTTCATATGTTTTATGGCTACTTTTGAAAGACTTTATATGTTTTCATGATACTTTCTAGACTATTTAATATCTTAGAACTGCTATATCTATGGGTGTATGCAAATATATGTGAAATGTTTTTTAAAAAGTTTATAAATATGCTATCTATGTGTTGTATGGATATATGGAATTAAATCTGATACCTTTCTGTCTTACCTTAAGTCAGGTGGGTTTCCTGTAGCCATATGGTGAAGAGCGAGGTAGTAAATAAACTTGTTATGAATTCTTTGTCTTGGATATGTACACGTGCTAACCCTTTTGCAGAAGCAATGGATCCATGAATAAGGAAGGATTCAACATAAGAGGAACAGAGTAACACTTTGAAAGGACCAACCATTGTGGAGCTCATAATGGTTCTATTACCGCGGGTGAGAATGAGTCCTATTGCGGATGAGTCACAGCTGAAGCGGTCATGATGGAGTCAATCTAGCAGCAATGTGTTCCTAGATTTCATGAATGTATAAATGTCATTTTTTCCTTTAGTTTAAGTTGTTGGTCGTGTTCTTGATGACTGCGATATCCCTAATGTTGGGGAAGTCCTATTCAATAGGAGTTTGTTTCAAGTTGTTGTTAAATAAGCTGGAAGTTTTATTCCCAGTAGTTAGTCGATAGATAGAGAATTATTATTACAGTACTCTGTTGTAATTCAGAAAGAGAAATATAGTCTTATTTTCTGTATCCTGTGTAATCCATGTTTTATGAATAAATTATGAGAGCTTCAAATTCTAGTATCTGAGATCTTGTTTATTCACACTTTCATGGGGGCCCACACGGGAGGTGAATCTAATTCATAGTTAATAGGTTGAAATTTATTTTGAATAAGTAGGTTTGCAAGTTATTTGAAGCAAGTAGGACTCTGTTGCTCCTGCAACCATTAGTAACAGCACTAAAGTTTGTTCCTGCAGAAAAGGTAGTTAGCTATTCTATTGTTCCTTTAGCATAGGATTAAACTTACTATTTCAGCAAGTCACTTCATCTTTAGATTACACTGTTGACATTTCAATTCCTAGTTAGTTCCATTTCAAGTATTTCCCATTTACTATAATGATGGCTTTTAGAATGGATTAGAACATATACTTTTCTGTCACCATTTCAAGTCTATGCTCCCTGGCCAATAATTTAATGAGTTCAATGTATTTTTTCTAGTAGAAAGGATGCATAATCCTTAGCTATAAGAGTTGTTAAATAGAGCAGTCATTTTTGGCGCCGCTGCCGGGGAATGGTGTCAATCTAATCTAGCCTAGAACCATTTTAGGCCTAGTTTAGCATTTCTTTCTATGCATAGAAGAAGAGATCATCTTGGGTGTTTCCTTCCTCAAGATCATCAAGCTGAGCCATTTAGTCTATTCCATTATGAGCTTGAGGAACCCCAATTTGCACCCATAGAAGTTGAAGAACCATTTGAAAACATATCTGCCAATGCATTTGATCACTTACTATCATCTGACGAATCCTTGCAATTAGACAAACTATTTGCTGAACCAAAAGATCTCTTACCGCCACTAGGGCTTCCTCCAAGGATGGCTCAACCAACCTTTCCCTTCCCAATTCCGCTTCAGTAAGGAAATTAGAATTTGAAGAACATACCCTCTGCAGCCTTGCCCAAGTTCTATGGCCTCATGACCGAAGACCCTGAGACTTTCCTTTTTGAGTTTGACATCCTTTGTAGGAGCTATGACTATACGACTGATGCACATAATCTCAAGTTGTTTCCATCCATTCTGAAGGAAGCCACGCTACGATGGTTTATGGGCCTTGGTGCTAACGTCGTAGCAGATTGGACTGCCATGAGCAACATGTTTCTTTCCAAATACAAAGAATATTGTCGAGGGTGAGATTTGAAAGGTGATGACATCTTCAGGATGACCCAGAAAGAGGATGAGACCCTGGAAGATTATGTCTTGAGGTTCATGTACAACCTACAACATAACACTCAGCATCAACTAAATGAGGACTCTCAAAAACACCTTTTCATTAAAGGTGTCAATTAAGGAAGCATTGAGGCTCTGGACCCGATGGCTGGAGGTGATGTTACACAAAAAAAATTGGGATGATATCAAAAATATCTGCTTGAACTACTCCCAAGCCACTGTCAAGAAGGGTAGAGGAATCCGAGACCTACCAAACAAGTATGCTGGCTTCAGGGTATCCAAGATAGAAATTTCTAATCTCCTATCAGACTTCAAGCAAGACATCATTAACGATGTCACTACTCAACTAGATATCATGCAAGCTCACAATAAGAAGGAGGATGCTGATGCTGTGCTTGTAGAATACTGCCCGCATTGCAGGGAGAAAAAGAGGAGCTGTAAATGCAAGACCATTGCAAATGTAGAGTCCCAGTCGATGCCTACGGAGTTTAAAGCTATCGATGAGAACTGGGAGGTGCTATATGTTGCTCAACGCAGGCCATGGGCCCCACGACCATGTATGCCTCAAGATCCTCTTCAAATTCCTAGCAATAATAATCCATGGCAGAGTTTCCCAAATTTAGGTCCCCATAATTTTGGAGGATATAATAATTGGCAGCAACCTCAACAAGGGTGCAACCAGCCCCAGCAGGGTTGGCAACAACCCCAGCAAGGTTGGCACCAGCCCCAGCAGGGTTGGTACCAGCCCCAACAAGGTTGGAAACAGCCTCAGCAGGGCTGGAAATAGCCCCAACAAGGCTAGCAACAACCTCAGCAGGGCTGGCAATAGCCCTAGCAAGGGTGGCAGCAACCCAATCAATGGTCTAATCAGCCCAATCAGCAAGCCATAATGCCCCCTCCATAGCAACAAGCTCTAATGCCTCCTCCTATAGCAGCTAATAATCCTCCTAAGCCACCATAGCTACCCGCACAACCTAATCCCAATCCCAATAACAAACCGCCCGCTCAGTAGCAAAGCTATGCCTTGCATGACATTCATCTCAGGTCAGGAACTACCCTTGCTTCACCACAACCCCCTGTCATAACCAAAGTGGAGGAGCCTCCTGTTGACCACGAAGATGTGTCGGCTCCTATAGCCAAAGAGCCTCTATTTCCTCATAGATTAGCTCAACAAGCTGAACCCATAGTAAACCATGCTGTAGTAGACTTACTTGACCAATTAAAGCATATAATAGTAAATATTCCTTTCCTAGATGCTATCAAGGAAGTCCCTGTCTATACTAAAGCTATTCGGGAGGCCTGCATTAAACAACCTGGAAGGAGGAGAAAGGATCCCAAGACCATTCATGTCGTCGGCCAGCTCTCTGATCTTATGTTAGACAAGTTGTCTGTACCCAAGTATGTCGATCCAGGAAGTCCTGTGGTTACAGTTACCATCCACGGTATACAAGTTCCAAATTCTTTAGTGGATTTAGGTGCATCTATAAATGTCATGACCAAAGAAGTACTATCCAATCTAAACATTGCTGGTCTCCGTGACACACCAACAATTTTGCAACTGGCTGACAGTTCCACTGTTAAACCTGATGGGGTAATTGAAGATGTGATAGTCACCCTACATTCCTGGGAGTATCTTGTAGACTTTGTGATTCTCTCCACTAAAGCTGATATGGGTGGGTACCCTCTAATTTTAGGATGACCATGGTTTCCCACTACTGATTCCTTCATATCTTGCCAGTCAGGAAAGATGACCATCTCTAATGGCGTCAACACCAAAAACTTGACACTCTACTCCCCTGCTCAACCCATTTTGCAGGACGAGGATGCCATGTGGCCAGAATTAGATGAACTTGATCTCAAAACCAACTCAATCCAGTAACTCATGGTAATAGGAAGTGAGCTATTTCTAGCCTCTAGGGAAGAAAATGAGATAACTTCATCTATCCTAACTAATGACTACGACATAGATTCCCAGATGTGTCCGCAATCAAACTATGTTTTAGAGACTATTTTGACCACTCCAAATGCATCTCCATATTCACTATCTTCCATCTATCTTCATCTCCTATTACCCTATGAACTGGCTTCATCTCCAATTTCTTAGTTGGCCATGATGGATAAGGTCATAAAAATGGAAATTTGCCCTGGCAAGGAATTGAATATCAGCTCTAACCTGTCATTACCCCGCCAAAAAGATATCCTGCAGCTACAACAGGATAACCAATAGGCCTTTTCCTGGGATTACACCAACATGAAAGGGATAGATCCTATGCTTTGTACCCATCAGATCTACATAAGTCCAAATTATAAACCTGTTAGGCAACTGCAAAGATGAGTCAATCCTATCCTAAGGGATATAGTCAAAACTGAGCTCCAAAAGCTCCTTAATGTCGGGTTCATCTATCCAATTTCTGACAGCCAATGGGTGTCACCTCTTGTCATAGTGCCAAAAAAAGGAGGTAAATGGCACATTTGTGTGGATTATAGGGAGCTCAATACAACCACTAAAAAGGACCATTTCCCACTCCCATTCATAGACCAAGTCCTAGACAACCTAGCAGGAAAGAAGTATTTTTCCTTCTTGGATGGGTTCAATGGTTACAACCAAATTCAAATAGCTCTCGAGGATTAGGAGAAAACTACCTTCACCTGTCCTTGAGGCACTTTTGCATTTTCTTTCCTCTCTTTTGGCTTATGTAATGCCCCTGCCACTTTCCAGCGAGCAGTCATTAGTATCTTTTCAGACATATCTTCCGATTGTATGGAAATCTACATGGATGACTTCACTACCTATGGGAACACATTTGATGAAGCCAAGGAAAATATGGAAAAGGTCCTCCGATGATGCTAGGACTATAATCTCTCTCTCAACAGTGAGAAGTGCTTTATGATGATGGAAGAAGGTGTTGTGTTGGGACATTTTATTTCCTCACATGGCATCCAGGTCGACCCCGCCAAGACTTCAGTCATCAGTACTCTTACCACACCATAGAAGCAGAAAGATGTTTAGAGTTTCCTTAGCCATGCTGGGTATTATAGATGGTTTATCAAGAATTTTAGCCAAATTTTAGCTCCCCTCTATAATCTATTAAAAAAGGACTCTGATTTTACTTGGAATTATGAGTGTGATAAGGTTTTCCTGCAGCTAAAGGAAGTTTTAACCACTGCACCCGTATTACATGGACCAAATTGGGGTTTTCCCTTTCATATTCATACAGATGCTTCTGATTATGCTATCAGCGCAGTATTGGGATAGCAAGAGGATGCAATTGAACATGCCATTTATTTTATCAGCAAGAATCTGCAGGGAGCCAAATTCAATTATACAATGACAGAAAAAGAGCTGCTTGCAGTAATTTATGCTTTGAACAAGTTCAGGCATTATATTACTGGTTACCAGATTTTTGTCCACACTGACCATTCTGCGATCCAATACCTGATGAATAAACCAGCCATCTCAAGAAGATTGGCTCGTTGGTTACTACTCATGCAGGAATTTGACATCACCATCATCGACAAGCCTGGGAAAGCCAATGTTGTAGCTAACTTTCTCTCTCGTTTGCACGTTCCTAACGATCCTGTAGCCATCGATGACAATTTTCTAGATGAACATTTGTTCCTCTTGCAAGCACACAATCCATGGTACGCTGATCTTGCCAATTATCTCACAACTGGTCGAACTCCGACCCATTTTCCTTCCAAGGAACACCGGCTACTAGCTGAGAAAAGTTTCAAATTTTCTTGGATTGTTGGTTTCATGTTTTACAATGGCCCAGACCAAGTTATGAGATGATGCATTCATGAGGATGAGACTTATGACATCCTTCGGGCATGTCATGATGAGCCATGTGGTGGCCACTTTGCAGCCAAAAGGATGGCCTTCAAAATTCTGACTACAGGGTATTATTGGCCGACTCTCCACAAAGATGTCACTTAGTACACCAAGAAATGTGATCAGTGCCAGCAAATGGGGAGGTGTACTAAGACCGATGAGATGCCCCTGCAGCCACAAGTAGTGGTCACACCCTTTGATAAGTGGGGCATTGATTTTGTGGGCCTAGTTGACCCTTCTTCTCAAGGTAAGTCTTACATTTTGGTCTGTACTGATTATGCTACTAAGTGGGCTAAAGCTAAACCAATGAAACATCTATGAGACAATAATGTTGCTAAGTTCTTGTATGAGTGCATTTTTACCCGCTTTGGTGTTCCAAGAGAAATTGTCTCTGATCAAGGGGCACAGTTCACTTCCAACCTCATTGCTGCTTTGATGGAGGAATACAACATTCGTCATGCCAAGTCATCTCCTTACCATCCGCAGGCCAATGGTCAAGTTGAGGTCACTAACCATGAATTGGAGGCCATTCTTACCAAAACTGTGGCTGTTCATAAGAAGGATTGGGAAGCTAGGCTTCCTGAAGCACTATGGGCTTACTGCACTACGTGGAAGTCTACTACAGGATTCACCCCGTTCCAACTAGTCTATGGAAAAATGGCAATGATGCCAGTCAAGTTTGAACATAAAACCTTGTGGATAGCATTGGAGCTCAACCTTGATCTCACTGTAGCTCAACAGGAATGTGTTCTCACCTTGAACAGTCTGGATGAATGGAGGAAATCTACTTTACCTAACACCGAGGTTGTGCAACAATAGAGGAAGCAGTGGCATGACAAGTTTATCAAAGATAAAAAAAATTCCATCGGTGACTGGGCTCTCTTGTATGACTCTAGATACCACCACACTCCTGGTAAGTTCCAAACCCGCTAGTTAGGACCCTATGAAATAATTGTTGTGTTTTCAAATGGTGTTGTGCAGTTGTGGACCGTTGACCCTGTTTAGTTCAAGTTATTGGTTAATGGGTAGCGACTCAAGCTGTACTATAAACCACAGAGAAAAGCTGAGTTCCTGCAACAGTTTTCTAGCACTGCAGTTCAGGATCCTCCTGTAGCACAATAATGTGAACCCCTCGCTCATATTCGGTCTTCACTTTAAAAACTAGTCGCATCACCCCATAATAATTACTTTCTTTTAGAAAGTACTTCTCTTTGCAATAAACATTCATTTCATTCTTTCTTTTCTGCCACCCATCCACCTCATCATTTCCCAACGTTGGATGGCAATTACTTCATTCATTTTGTGGAGCTGCCACTACGTCATCAGGTGTATGTACTTTTCCTTGGCATTTAAATTCATTAATTCATTTTTAATTAGCTTCGCTCTCATCGTATGCGCCATGGTGGGACCCTTGGTGTACTTAAGTTGGGGGGAGACAAAATCTGTGATTTTTCCTATATAACTATGCACATATTATATGATATATTTTTCAAACTTTTAAAACCTTGTACCTTTTTCATAAATATTACATGTTGTACCCTTGATTGGACAGCCTCAAAATGAGCGATTAAATTTGCACAAAATAAGCCAGCCAAGGTGTCCATACAGATGTCTGTTGAGTAATCATGAATAGTTAAATCTTTTGAGATATGATAGATATGAATTCATTTCTCCATTTAGCATTTGAAATCTCGAAGTCCAGAACTTTCCATTTTCCTGCAACTTTGTTTTTTTGACCTTCTCTGCAAGTTTCTTGATATAGCTTGTAAAACATCTCTGTGTTGCTTGTACATTTTTGTGGTGTGTACCCTTCAAACTTTGCAGACATGGGTGGCAATTTAATTCATTGTGAACCCACGGTTCATGACATTCTGTTAAACAATCAATACTGTAGGCTATTATTCTAGGCCAAAGGATGGATGGATTACATTCTGAAGCTCACTAGTCAGAATGAGGAGGTAGCATTACAATTCTTGAGCACACTCCGTGATGGGGTAGCTACTGTTAAAGGACTAAGGGTACCATTTTCACAAGAAATTGTAGCAGAAGTAATGGGTTTACCACAGGAAGGCAAGGAGTTTCCAGAGAATTTTGACCTAGCAACTGTGAGAGCACAGTTTACTTTACACACAGACCCACCACTGGAGATTGACAAGAAACAAGGCACCAACAGATTATCTTTACCAGAAACCTTTAAGCAGTGTGTGGTTTTTGTGATCAAATATTTCACCTGTGAGGGTCGACAAGCCTACCTGCATGCAATACATTTCAAATTCCTGAGTTGTTTAAGGCATGACAACAAATCTATCAACGTGCCAAATTTCCTCTGCAACATTCTGCAGAAAAGAGCTGTGGTAGTGCAGGAAGGTAAGCCTAACAATGTCTCCCATAATTGTCTCATTAAGGTTATAGTAGAGAAAGCATTACGAGACTACCCTGATGTAACATGGGAAGAATTCTTGGAAGGGAAATTAGAAGAAACCCTAAGACCATTAGGGAGTAGGGTTGGCAGAAGACTCCAAACAGAGCAGGGGATTTTTAAAGTCATTAAGGAACTAGGAGTAGGTTCGTCCTCAGCAAGGAAGCCTAGGACTAAAAACTCTAGGCGTCCTCTTGAAGCTTCTACATCTGGGTCATCCTAGAACAGGGGCAAATGGAAAATTTCAGAGAAAGAAGTCGAGGAGAAAATTGTTCCTCCTTCTAAAGATACAACTACTATCCCTGCTAGAAAAGGGAAGGAAAAAGAGAAGTCAGCTACCTCTGGTAAGAAAATGGATCCTACAGCTTCAGGTACTTCACGGAAGTGAAAGACTGCTAACAGGAAGGAGGAAACTCCTTTACAAATAAGCAGCGGGCAAAGGAAGGGTATGGCCACAGATATGTTGCCAGAGAATGCAGCGGTCAACCTTGATTCTCCTAAGTCAGGAGAACCATCAAGAGGTAAACAATCTTTTGAGGTTGTTGAGGATGAAGAATGTGTAATGATTAAGGACGATTCTACCTCTGAGGAGCAAGAATTTAGATTCCAGAGAAGGGATTCATCTACCCAAGAAACCAAAATCAGCGATGATTTCATTAAAGAAAATAATAATGATGACTTCTCTGAGGGAGACCCTATTCCTAATGAAGGTATGCCAAACTCACCCCCCACAATAGTAGAACAACATTTATTTGAAGACAATTCTGATGTTGCTATGAGTGGGGATGCACCTCCTACAACAGACAGAAGGGGAGGATCTGTTTAAAGAAAACCCTAGCATTGACATGATGGTCGAGCAAGTTTCAGATCAAGAGTTGGACAAACTAGTTGCTATAGCTCAGCAATATAGTAATCCAAAAAGGGCCATCATAATTCATTCAAAGTTTTTGAAAAATATAGCTACAAGAGATGATGGATCAGCAGGAGAAAATCACGATGAAGGTGATCTGCCAGAGGTACCTTGTCTTGTAACTCTGTTCTCTGTTATTTTTCAGTTAGTTAATCAGTTAATCATGGAAAGAGAAAAATGGCAAAGGCATAAGAAAGATTTACACCAGGTTATTGATCAAACTTTTCAAGAATTGGTAGAGAAGGAGGAAGAGGTAGAATAGCTCCAAGAAAGATTGGCTAAGGTAACATCAGTTATCCCTGACCTGATGAGCTGTAGGTCCCCTTCTCCGATATATGCCATTTTTCTTAAGGAACAATTATTGAATTATCAATTGAACAATATAGTCAAGGGCAAGTCTCCTTTTTTAAATGAGCCCATTCAGTTTTTTCAAGCCTTTCATAACTCTCCTGCAGCCATACAAAACTTATTATGTGAATTCTTCCTACATAATCTAGTTGTACCTAACGATAGGGCTTGGAATCCACTACCCTATGTCAGAGATATCTAGCTTAGGGCACTCATGTCCTGGATATAGAATGAGATCAATAGGAAGTCTCAGGCTAAAATTTATAGGGAATTAGAGGATGAAATTCCTCTATACTTACGGCCAGAGGCTAAAGATCCCAAAACAAACTATTATGACTAGATGAAGATAGCGTAGTCAAAATCAGGGGAAAAGATCATCAACCCTCTCAGGGATGCAGCCTATAATGAATACACTTAGATGGTCGAAACTGAATTAGCTGAGGCAACAAAATCCCTCCAATGGCGCTGGATTACTATGACAGCAGATATGAGGAATAAGGAACCCCATTCACCGCTTAATTTTGCAATGGAAAATAAGCGCGCTCCCTGGTATGTCATGTTGGGCAGAGAAAGAAAAAGCTATTGGCTTCCATTAACATTCCAACCACCTCTTCTTCTTTCACCTCTTCTACCTAATTCAGAAAACTTGGAAAATCATGACATGGCAGCAAAGGTCAGAAGGTGGGAAACATACAGGGACAATAAGGGTTTTTACTGGAGTTTTGCTGATGGAGGAGTTGGACAGAAAATAGTTGTAGATCTCAGAATGCATGCTAGGATAAAGAAATACCTCTTTTCTCAAGGACCAGCAAAGGATTAAGCTGGGGGGAATGATAAGGCCATATAGTTTTATGTTTTCATATGTTTTATGGCTACTTTTGAAAGACTTTATATGTTTTCATGATACTTTCCAGACTATTTAATATCTTAGAACTGTTATATCTATGGGTGTATGCAAATATAT
>MU224395.1:1114977-1154534 GCA_018584345.1 Thuja plicata
GATACCTTTCTATCTTACCTTAAGTCGGGTGGGTTTCCTATAGCCATATGGTGAAGAGCGAGGTAGTAAATAAACTTGTTATGAATTCTTTGTCTTGGATATGTACACGTGCTAACCCTTTTGTAGAAGCAATGGATCCATGAATAAGAAAGGAGTCAACATAAGAGGAACAGAGTAACGCTTTAAAAGGACCAACCGTTGTGGATCTCATAATGGTTCTATTACCATGGGTGAGAATGAGTCCTGTTGTGGATGAATCACAGCTGAAGCGGTCACGATGGAGTCAATCTAGCAGCAACGTGTTCCTATATTTCATGAATGTATAAATGTCGTTTGTTCCTTTAGTTTAAGTTGTTGGTCGTGTTCTTGATGACTGTCATATCCCTAATGTTGGGGAAGTCCTAGTCAATAGGAGTTTGTTTCAAGTTGTTGTTAAATAAGCTGGAAGTTCTATTCCTAGTAGTTAATTGATAGATAGAGAATTATTATTATAGTACTCTATTGTAATTCAGAAAGAGAAATACAGTCTTATTTTCTATATCCTGTGTAATCCATGTTTTATGAATAAATTATGAGAGCTTCAACTTCTAGTATCTGAGATCTTGTTTATTCACACTTCTGTGGGGGCCCACATGGGAGGTGAATCTAATTCGTAGTTAAGTAGGTTGAAATTTATTTTGAATAAGTAGGTTTGCAAGTTATTTGAAGCAAGTAGGACTTTGTTTCTCCTGTAGCCATTAGTAACAACACTAACGGTTGTTCTTGCAGCAAAGGTAGTTAGCTAGTCTATTGTTCCTTCAGCATAGGATTAAACTTACTATTTTAGCAAGTCACTTCATCTTTAGATTACACTGTTGACATTTCAGTTCCTAGTTAGCTCCATTTCAAGTATTTCCCATTTACTATAATGATGGCTTTTAGAATGGATTAGAGCATATACTTTGCTGTCACCATTTCAAGTCTATGCTCCCTAGTCAATAATTTAATGAGTTCAATGTATTGTTTCTAGTAGAAAGGATGCATAATCCTTAGCTATAAGAGATGTTAAACAGAGCAGTCAGTTCTCACAGAAAATAGTTAATTGTTCATGCATTTATGTTTTTTGGTGAATTTAAAGTTAAGAATACCATGAGCTATAGGTTGGTGAAAGATAAGTTGGAATATTACCACATGGTTATAGATATCCCAATGAAGATATTTGATCTAGAGGGGTATATAAAATGGGCTAAAGCTTCACAAAAATTAAAAATGTTTGAGAATGGACCTTTGATGGTTGATGATTTAATCAGAAAACTCGAGAGAGAAGAAGCTATGAAAAAGAAGATTTGTATGACAAAGTCATCAAATCCTATAACTGGAAGGTGAACTGAAATAGAATAAATTTGCAAGTGTTGGTAGGAATTGAAAATCCTATGGATAAAGCATAAAATACATTAGAACATAGGGAGGATATTTTGGATGGAGTCCCACTATATGTATTCATAGAATGGACTAAGGATAATAGAGTTGTTACACTTTTTTCTCAGTTGTATGTCCCTTCACAATATGAAGAATATGATGCATTTAATTAAGTTGTATTGGGGGATATAAATCAACATGAAGTTACAGATGAAAGAATCTTAAAATGTGATGATTTTATATCAGGTCAAGACTTCATCAATACTCTAGAGTTTAAATTGTTTCTATTTCAGCATATTGGAAAATTAGTAAGAGAGAAATCAAATGACACAACAAGTGAAGAATAATTATTGGAAATTTTGAAAAATACGGTTCAAGCGGAGCTACAAGAGATGATTCCAGATAGAGGAAGACAAATTTTGAAGGAAGCAAGAGTCATAATTTATTAGGGTTTGGATATGAAGGCTTCCTTGAGCTTTGATAGTTTTGTAAAGAAACATGACTCCAAAATGAAAATCTGGCCAAAATATGTGGACTGTGTTATCACTAGATCAACTTATGAACAAGACCAAAAGGCTATAATACAATGTTCCTTACATCCAATGGATAAAAGACAAACTTTGATCAACATTGAAGAAACTTTTGGTCACCTAATGATACAACAAGTGGGGAAGATAGATCCTAGAGAAACTGGATTGTTAAATGTGAATGTTTCTTTGTTGAATCAAGAACAAGTTGGCCTATTGGAGAGGGAAAGGAGAAATTAAAAATCTCTGTATAAATTGAATGAGGAAGAGAAACAATATTGGAAAGAGAAGGCCACTAGAGTTAGTGATGATGATTTTGCTAATAGAGATCTACCTCCTAGTGATTATGAACAACTACAAAGAGTGATTGTAGCAATACAAGACACAAATTATTGGAGAATGATGGCTAAAAAGTTTGAAAAGGAATTGGATAAAAGGAAAACTAGTGCTCTGGACTTGGTCACCAAATTTATTGAATACATATATCAATATCTAAGGCAACAATAAAAAAGGTACTGGAAAACATATTTAGGTACTTTCAAGGCTATGGAACAACGTGAGAGGCTAGGAAAGAGAGCGCCAAAAAAATTGGAGTTATCAGACTCCTTTTCTATGGAGGATCATGAAACTGGAACAAGGTTATTAGAAAAAACATCAAATTTTTTTATACAAGATTGAAAGAGGACATGCATAGAGTGGATGGAGATGAATGAGATGGCCTTCCTCTTTTGATACTGTAAAATAAAAAAATATAAAGAAAGGGGGTAGAAGAAGGTGGTGAGATTATATCTATTAATGTTAAACCACCTAGTATTTTTTACGCACATTAGGGAAAGAGAAAGAGGGATTCCCAAATATAACCTTCAAGACAACCCTAATTAAATTAGCACAACCCAAATAGATATAAGGGGTACTAGTAAAAAATTCAATTCCTTTCAAGGGTGACTATCAAAAAGGTCTCCTTTTATTGTGTTTGTACTTTTCCTTTATTGTTTGATGATTGATATTGATGAATGCCAATTGAAATTGTTTGTGTTTTATTAAGTGACCTAAGACTAGTTGATTGATTAAATGGAATGCAAGTAAAATAGAAGCACATGTAACAATAAAGCACATAAAAAGACCTAATATGATATCTCAAAGTAAGTGTTATGAAATGAAAAAGAGGTAATTGGAATCACTTTAAGGGCTAGTAGAGGTCACAAGATAAGATCTAAAAATGGAGTAGTAGACTGCAACAGTTACTAAAACAACACTGGATCTGGAACCTACAACCTGAAATCTTTAGACTATAAAAATTTGAAGGTCCCAAGAATATGTCAACTTGGAGAGTATAGGTCACACTTGGGTAAAGGTTGAAGTTGACATGTACCTTCACTATCCAAAAATCTAAGATTTGAATGTCTGATGGAAACTGTAACTCTAAATCAGCTAAATCTAATCCTGAAAACTTGAAAACCTGCAAATCTTCTCCTAGACACAAAAAAATGGAATTTTTTAAGGGGAAGGGGCTTTCCTTGGTCATGCCCCCATTTATGAATTAACCTTAAATTGAATTAAAAGCATGTAAAACAAAGAAAAATGTAAATATTCACCTCGCTTGTCAAATCTTTATGGATGGATTCAAATTTGCTACCCACAAAGATGTATGAATTCTTGTATGTAGAATACAGGATGTTGGATGTCTTCACAAATACCATATATCTACAAGTGTCAAATCATAGATGTAAGTACGCTTGAATACTTGAATTTTTGAATGCTTGTGCAATGTTGATGAGTGTAGATCTCCTCCCTTGATGGTCAAATCCACTATCTCTAATGAGAAAGAAGATAGATCTATGGAAGGAAATGAATTTTTGATTGAATGGAATGAAGGCATTGAATGATTCCTTTCTTTCCTTGAACTTCTTGAATGCACTTTGAACTTGATAGCTTGCAATTGATTGCTTGAGCATGTAATGGATCTTTTTTGTAAAGTTATCTTTTCTTATTGAATTCATGGATGGGAAAATGAAGTGAGTAGGCCTCCTTCTATACCAATTTTTGGTGTCAAAAAAAAGGGGCCAACTGCACTAGGCAGGAAAATATGAAAAGCCCTGAAATGGGCCAGAGTTCCCATGAAACCAATGCCTCAAGTATAGGTTGACCTCAACCTGTACCCAAGGTATAGGTGGACTTTAACCTATACCCTAGGAGGCATAATCCATAAAAAAAAAGTCTTAGGTTCTTGGGGGTGTAAATGAAATGGACAAAAAATGAGGAAAAAGTCACAAATAAAGCATAAATGCATCCATGTTCTAAGAGATCACTAAAATGGGGCCTAAAAAGGTCTTTGAGCTTCCATCTTGATGGGTGCTAACTTTTAAGATGACACAGATACATGGTGGACTTATTATTCCTTTGGAACAATGGAAGACAACATTTTCTCATACTAGGGATGACCCTCTGGTGAAATGGTAGGGCTTCTTTCCTATAGTTCCTACAACCATGGTTCAAACATCACAATTTTGTCTCTACCATGTTAAAAATGGAGCATAATTTTCCTTGGGGAGAGCCTTGGAGAAATGGTGGGGCTTCTTTCTTATAGTGCCTACATCTTTGGTTCAATACATACATTTTAAAGAAAAAGAAACAAACAAATCATGATAAACAATCCTTAATGACCCAAGAAGTCTTTTGAATGGAGAGGGTCTGAGGGAGAGTGGGAAAAATGACAATGGTAGGTATTTTGTGTCTATAGAAAGTGGTGCTAGTCTCTTGTTGGGTTTTCTGAATGAAAAGGGTCATATTGATGATTCTAAGGAATATGAGGAGGATGCTGATGACGGGGACCCACGAGATGGTGGGGTACCATTTTCTCCATGGAAATAGCGGTCAGGGTTTCTCTTGGCGGTCAAACTATGGGCCCGATGAAAGGAGAGTGTTGTCCAGCTACCGATGATTCCAAGAAAGGGTAGGCTAGATCGAACCCTAAAGGAAATGTGGTGAAAAAACCTTGGTCATCACTCTTTGGGGTCAAACCTGGTGGAAAATCTTTGCTCCCACTGGTAAAAAACATTTTTGACTTGTATAACAAAAAGTATGCTATTCTGGTTCCTAATCAGGTGGTAGATCACTCTTACTCCTCCATGGCACTCTTGCTAGTTGGGAAATTTATGGGTCCTAGACCCAATATTGAAGTGATTAGAGCTTTTGCAAAGAAGAAATACTAGATAAAGGGTCAAGTTGAGATAGTTGTGATGCCAAAGGGGTATTTATCTTTTTCCTTCTCAAATAAGGAAGATATGTCTAATATTATTTATGGTGTTCGATGGGTGTTGGGAAAACCTTCCATGGCTCTTCAGAAATAGTCACCAAAGATGGAAATGGATGATTCTATCTTTTTTTCTGCTCTAATCTAGGTTCACTTCCTTGGAATTCCTCTAAAGTTTTGGAATGAATTATTTTTTAAGGTGTTGGCTTGTTCGTTTGGTGATCTTCTATCCATCGATCCAATGACCACTTCTATATCTAGTCTTGTATGTGCTAGGATTTGTGTTTGTGTGGGCCAGTATATAGATCTTCCTACTTCAGTGGAGATTATTTCAAAACTTGGGAAATGGGTGCAGATAGTGTATTATGAGACACTCTCGTTTTCTTGTTTCATTTGTAAGAAGGCTAGCCACTGGGCTCAAAATTACCCGTAGAGGATGAAAAAAATACAAAAGTGAATGAGGATGGAAAGAAAAAGGTGTGAAAGGAAAAAAAAAAAACCAAAGAATGGTGAAGGAGTGGAGAAAAATAATGAAAATAAGGGGGAAATCCCTACAACAGAGAAAACAACAAGTGTGGAAAATTTGATGGGAGGTATCTCTTCACAAGAAAATATGATATACAATGCCAATATCAAGCTTGAAGGAGATGGTCTGGATTTTAATATTTCACCTACTTCATCCAAAGGAAAGAATTCTAAATCTAATCTTCCTTTTACTGATATATACTCTCCTGAGGGACAATTTGGGGCTGAAGATGCTTTGGAAGATGGGGAGTTGTGAGGGATGGTGTTTCATCCCCCTATCTACGAATGAAATCCCTATCCCTTATAGAGTCTTGGAGTCTCTATATATGTGCTTTCCTACCATGGAGGATGCTCAACCTTGTAATATTCTAGGGAGTGTTAAAATTTTTGAGTCCTTTGTTAAGGAACTTATGCCTTCTTCTCTGATTTGTGTTAAGGATGGCCTGCATAATGGGAAATGGGGTGACTATTCTCTGGATCCTTAGGATTTAAATTATATAGACAATAAAGAGAATGAGGAAGGAGGTTGGTCAATGGTTGAAGGTAAGAGGAATAGGTTGGGAGGAGAAAATAAAGGTCCTTCTTCCTTGGTAAAGAAGGGAATAGAGAATAAGGGACTCTCAATTTGTCTGGAAACCAGGAAAGGGAGAGACATAAGCCTGTATCCTCATCTCAAAAAGGAATTACAACCAAAATTCATCCTAAAGTGAGTGTTAGCTCCCCTAAGATTTCTATAGGAAGGCCTTCAAAGAAAGCTGCAAGGGTGCTAGAAAGCAGATAGAATATATAGGATGGTTAGCAACTTACCATAACAGAAGTTTGTTCTCATGGTAAAAAATGAAAATCATCTCATGAAACATAAGGGGTTTCAATGGATCCCATAATCAGGATGTGCTCAATGATATTGTTTGTGATCATAAACCATATATACTTCTAATCCAAGAAACAAAAATGAGTAAGGATAAAGTTGAAAGGTTAAATGTTTTCAAAGGCAATCTTTTGGTAAGGAATTATTCTAATGGAGCCTAGGGGGAACAAATGTCTTCTAGAACCCCAAATATGTTAGAGGTGAAGTTTTGCACTTTGGTGACAATATTATCAGTGTAAGATTTAAGCATATTATGGATGATTTTGAATGGATTCTTTTTAATATTTATTATCCCAACACTAAGTAAATGAGATCTAGATTTTTTAATAAGCTGACAAATTTTAGGGCTAAGTTTCCAATTGAATTTTGGATGGTGATGGGAGATTTAAACACTCTATTGAATGATTCTAAAAAATTGGGGGGTTCCCAATCCCAAATGGAAATAATAATAGACTTAATGAATTTCATTAATTTGCATGCTATTTCAGATGTTCATTTGTAAGGAGCTAACTTCCCTAGAGTAATAGGAGGATTGGTGAAAGTCTTATCCAGGTCATACTTGACAAGACCCTCCTTTCTTATAGCTGGTTTTCCAAGTACCTCTTCTCTTTAGGTGTCTTATCTAGGATTGGTTAGATCATTCTCCCATTTCTTTTATGGCAGATTTCATCAAGGGGAAGAGAAACTTTCCTTTTCAATTTGAAAAATGTGGTCAGTGCATCCCAAATAAGAATATTGTATTGGTGGGACATTGATGTTCAAGGGAAAACTAAGTTTAAGGTAGAAAATAAACTCATATATGTTAAGAATAAGTTTAAAATGTGGAATAAATATACTTTTAGAGATATTTTTGAAACTAAGAAAGATAGCAAGCTTTAACTTCAAGAAATCCAGGATTCTGTCCTAAAGGAAGGATATACTCAAGAGAATTTTAATAAGAGTTGTCTCTCAAAAAAGTACCCTCACTAAGTCTTCAAACTTAGCTTTCAATATGAACATGTAAACACTCCTGAGTAGTGGGTTACTCAAAATTTGGAGTGAACCTCTAGGTTCTAGGTTGATTCCTATATGATGCTTCGCCTATAGGAATTACTAAAACTAATTTCTTAATGGGAAAAGAGGGGAGAAATATTTCATGGAATTAAATATTGAACTGAAACTACTAAGGTGATGTACCAAGATTGATATTAGGACCTGAAATCAGAGAGTGGTACACACTAGTTTTTCATGACACGGACTTAACTTGCACAACTTACTACAGTATGCTCCCTGCATCAATATTTCACTAAGAGACCTAAGTGCACCTAGCGTACAAAAGGAAGAAAACTTCACAATTGAATAATCACTTACACATTCATGGAAAAAGTAATGACCTATATAAAACACACTAATTACAAAAAATGTGATAAACTCTAAGTTAAAACTCCAAGGAAAAGAAAATAATTCCACAAGTAGCTTGATCAATCAAAAAACACACACAAAACTTGCAAGAATAAGATGGAAAATATTGAATCACAAAATTAAATCCAAGGTGTAATCTGTATTTCATTCCCAAAGTGAGTTACAAAAACATATGCAAAAAACTATAAACGGACTTCAAATAGTCACAAAATGTAGAAAAATACATAAGGAAAGAACTCCCTCCTAAGTGATCTTGAAAATCCTTTTATAGAACAAGGATTGCAAAAAGCTACGAATCATTGACAGAAAAAAAAAAATTCTCAACAACCACAATCCTGGGAAGAGCACCAAAAACTAACTAATTGAAGAGAGTCGATAGAAAGCTGTCTAGAGCCGCAACATATCTTCAAAAATTGAGAACTGTAGATTTGATATGAATGTAATATTTAAAGCTCCTTCTCACGTATCACTCTCTGTCCACTAACTTGATAATATTTGATATTTTTTCCTTCTTCAAAAAAATGATATGTATTTGATTCCATCTTCTTCATTTCTCCAATGGCTCGGTTCTTGTGGAAAGATAGTCAATTCACTTAAATACCCAGCCAATCATCTATTGCCACTTGTTTGCAACCTTTCAATCATTCGTTGGCTCTAGATTTTTGGTAGCATCTCAGGGCTTCACATTATGAAAATATGACTTTCACTATATCTTGTAATATTGCGCCAAGTTGTAACAGTCATTTTGCAAGGTTGCAACCTTCCAAAAGAGAATACATCATAACCTATGAACTTGGGCCAGTGGTCAACTCTAACCTCTTCATGAGATCACAACCAAGAAATGTTAAGGAAAAATTAACCTGTGACCTCATGCCAACTCCTGATCATAACGTGTGATACATGTGGAAGTATCTCACATCATTGCAGCAAATTGATGTAACTTTTGAAAACCATTACAATATTGTGACAAGGCCTATCTTCATTTGAATCTTCATTGTACACGTGTCACAATCTCGTAACATCACAAGAAAAATTCAAATCCTTATAATAACACTTGCGATCTCATGGTTCCTACATAAAACATTAGTTAGCTTTGAAAAATTAGGACATGTGGCATCTTTGTGCTTGTTCATGCCTCAAAGACTTAACTCTAAGAGACACTTGTGAACCCACAATAGACCAAAACTTAACCACGAAAAGACATTATCGCAATATCACAACCTTAAAGAGCTAACCACTAGTGGATATGAGATGTTGGGATAGACTAAACTTAACCTCCAAACAAAACCTAGTGCAAGGTTGCAACATAGAATTTTTTCTCAACTTCCAACCCGCAACCTTGTCCAAAGACTCAAATTAACCACCGATGCAACATCGCAACCATTTGATGTAACAAAACAAAACTGTAGCAAACTTGCACTGATAAAGAACTTAACCTCCTCACAAGATCACAGTCGTGAAACATTTACTTTACTTACCTTGAAACCTAGTACTCAGCTTCCTAAAGGACTTTTCTAGTTTGCATGAATATAAAATTTGACCAGACATGAATTGTGAACTCATGACAAGGAAAAACAAGAAATTTTGACCACAGCTGACCGCCACAACATAACGTATGGACCAATAAGAGAAAAATAGCTCAAACCTAATGCATTTTACTTCCAAATCGATAGTAGATCTCTACCGCTCAACATAGGAAAAAACCTCCTTTGTAAGAAAAGAAGTATGACACCAATCTCGAAGGAAAAACTTAGAAACTTAGGCAAATTTTACAGCTCCAACAAGTTGCGCGATTAAACTTTGCATTCTCTGAAACAACACATGACCAAATCTATCAATTGAGATGTTGTGTGAAAATTGGTAACATTTCTAGTGACCTCTCAACCGTGTTTTCCTTCTAAAAAAATACACCAGTAGCCTTGAGATAATTTATTGGGCATAGAGTTAGTTAGCTCAACTCAATTAGACACTTGAAACTCACTTTGAGATGTTGGAAAAATCTTCTTTTGAAACATATTAATAATGCATATAAATGTATGATTATTGAAATAACACATGTTACTGCCAGAAGTTGTATGTGAAAATTTATTAGAATGAGGATGACGACATCAGAAAATGCCTCACTTGTATCTCAAAAGACTTAAACATGGAACCTTGTTAAAAATAAAAAACCTAGGACTGCAAACCTAGACTAACTATGTTGGACAACACTTGGGGAAAAAAGGAACAACTAGTCTATGATATTTACAAGGGTAGATCAAATCTCAAATCAGGGATTGAGGTGTATCCCATTGACTAAGATAGGCAAAACATCACCATCCATTATTGATAGCTAAAAATAATTGTGCTCCTTGCACTCTGTGATTATGAATGGTCCACTCCAGAAAGAATTAAACTTAGAATTTTTACTTGGCCTCCTCTTAAGCTCATCCCATTTGAGAACCATATCTCCATCTCTAAAAATTCTAAACTTTTCCTTCTTATCAAAGACTATCTTTATCTAGAGTTGTTGGTACTCTATTGTTTTCATTTCCTTATCTCTTACTTCTTCCAACTCCAAAAGCTTAGCATACCTGATTGCAATTAGATCATTTTCTTCAAATAACATCAGCTAATTAGAAAAATCTTATGTTGGAAGCACTATATAAATGGGAAACCTTGCCTCTTTCCCATATAATAGCATATATGGAGAGTTTCCAATATAATATTTAGGGGTAATCCTATCTGTCCATAAGGCAGATTTCAATTTTGAGTGCCAATCTCTCTAATTATCCTACAAAGTCCTCTTTATAATCTTGATCAGATTTTTGTTGGTGGACTCAGCTAAACCATTACCCTATGGGTAATAATTGGAATATGTGTTTAGATAGGTACCATTCCTTATAACCCACTCACTCACTCTCAACCCCATAAATGCAAGAGCATTATCTTAAATAATGGAGTCAAGTACTCCAAATCTATTTATGATATCATCATAAAAGTTAAGGACAACAGATTCATTAGCCTCTTTAAAGGTTATTTCCTTAGTGCACCTTGTGAAATAGTCTATTACAATGAGGACCCACTTTTTCCCTGCACTTGAAGGTGGGTTAATTACACCAATGAAGTCAATGCCCCATTTCATGAAGGGTTTCTCTACTTGAATAGGATGCAATGGTAAAGTTGGTAGCCTCTCTTTGCCTACAAACATGGCACACTTGACACATTTTCTAGCCCATGCATGGACATCCTTAAACAAGCTTGGCCACAAATAGTGAGCCCTCGTAACTTTAAATGTTCTTCTTATTGGGGAATAATGACCCCCCTGAAGCTCCATCATGGAACTCATGCAATACTTTACTGATCCAATTAGGATCTATGCATCTTAATAAAATACCTATATAGTCTAAAATAGGACATAAGGGATGGTATTAACTCTAAAATACCTTTGTTTATCTCTATCAAGACTAGGTGGACACTCACTTTTCTATAGAAAGTGAGTCATTTCTTTCAACCAGCTTGCTAGTTTATCCATTGTAGGTGCTCCACGGATAACCAAAACTATTTATGTGACACTTTCAGGTTCTGGAATTGGCTCATTATCCATCTACTCACAAAGGCCTTTACATCTAACCAGTTTAGTGACCTGAATATCAATGTTATGCTCCATCACCTTAGTGATCCATCTAGCCCTCTTCTCATTTAGATATCTTCTTAGAAAGAACTCCTTAACACTTGAATGGGACACCATCAAATGAAATTTATTATGAGAAACCAAATGCCTAAACTTCTTCAAACTCTTCACAACAGCTAAAACATGCTTCTCAACAAAACTATACCTCTTTTCATAGTCTTCCAAACCATTTCTAAAGAAAGAAAGAGTTTTTTCAAAGCCTTCTGCATTCTGTTGTACCAAGATTATAGAGATAGTGTCCATGCTTTCATAAGCATAAAGTATGAAATATTTGGTAAAGTTAGTATTTACCAAATTTAGAGATGAAGAGAGGGCTTATTTAATTTCCTGGAAGGTTTTCTTTGCTTCCCTAGTCTAGCTGAAAACTAAATTCTTCATTAACATTATTGACAAAGGCTTCAAAAGATTAACAATGTCAAGAATAAACCTCCTTACAAAACTTATTCTTCCTATAAATCTTTGTAGACCCTTCTTATGATGAGGTAAAGGAAAGTCTAAGATAGTTGCAACTCTTTTAGGATCAATGGTGTTACCATTCTTTGACACAATATACCCTAAAATATTACCATCATGTACAACAAAAATAGATTTCTTGGGATTCAGGGATAAACCAAACTCCCTACATCTCTTAAATATCTATCTTATATGGCCTATGTGATCCTTAGCATCCTTGGAATAAACATTCATATCATTAAGATAAACCAACACAAATTTTTACATTAGAGTAGCAAAATCCATATCCATGGCTTTCTAAAAAGTTTCCCCAGCATTGGATAAGCCAAAATGCATCCTCCTATAAGCTGTGGTTCCCCACTTTGTATTGAATGCATTTTTAAACCCATCTAATAGTGAGAAATGCTCTAATCGAGAGACACACTGGAGAATTTTCTCCATGGATGGAAAGGGATGATGGTCCTTTAATGAGGCTCTATTGAGATCCCTAAATTCAACAAATAACCTCAATTCCCCATTCTTCTTCCTAATGGGAAAAAGGTTTGAAACCCAACTAGTGTGCTTAATTAGAAATATTACACCCATTTCAATGAGTTTGTAGACCTCTTTCTGCATTAAAGGTTCTAATTTGTGGTTGACGGGTCTCTATTTTTTCCTTATTGGCTTAACATTAGGCTCTAATTTAATTGTGTTATGGGCTAACTGTGGATCAAAAAATTTAAAATCTCCATACTCCCATGCAAGTACATCATTAAATTCTTGAAATAATTGAACACAAGATTTATTTTTAGAAGGATAGCCGATCTTAACAAACTTGAGGAACTTACCTTGAGAAACTTCTAACTCATAATGATCATGTTTAACCACCATGTTGGTTTTGTTCTTTTTTCCTTAATCATCTGTATTGAAAATGGACTCTAAGGTTACCAACCCTTTAGGTAGCTTTTTTGACTTCAGTTGAATCACTTGGTCACCGTATTGTTGCCTTAATTTTTCCTAATTATTTTTTGCAAACACATCTTCTTCAAGAAAAAAATTCAGAATTTTCTCATCACTATCGAACACTTGCCGATTAGTATCATTGTCAGGAATTGAAGGCCTTACTACAATTTTAACATGTTGTTGAACACATTCTTTATTAATATTACTTGGTATATCAAATTTTTCTCTAAGAGAAACAATTATATCAACATGTTTATTTTGTCTTCTAGGAATGGCAATCGGATTAAAGGCTTCGAAATCTTCTATCATATCCCATACACAATGTTTGTAACACTTAAGAACATAAATTCTTATAGCATGAAGTCCCCTCACCTGATTAACAACTAACTCACTATCATCAAATATGCTTAAGCTTTTGATCTCTCTTCTCCTTGCCCATTCCATCCCTTCAATTAAACTTCTATATTTAGCAATATTTTTAGTACAAGAAAAACTAAAGAAAAAAGATAAATAATATTTGTCACCCTGAGGAGACACAAGAATTTCACCTCTACCAACACCATTCTTACTCCTAGACCCATCAAAATACATCTCCCAAACCTTATATATCTTCTCAAGATTCATGTCTATACTTTTAACAAGGTTTGGCATTATCAAACCGGGCTCTTGAAACATGTGATTCCCAATACCAATATCTATAAACATGTTGTCTTGATCATTATAAGCATTATCTACTTCCCATTCATCTAATAAAATATAAGGGATTCTATCAATTTGGGTATTTGATTCTGAGACAGCAAGTCTCTCACCTTGATCAAATGCAACACTATTTGCATTGATGACACTGGGTATATATGGCTCAATATGGTCTTTTGTAAGGGCTTCAGACTTAATGGTTACCTTAGTACCATAATGATTTATGAATAACATATGGGACCAATCTAAGAATAAGTAGCCTCCTATCTTGTTTGTAAACTCTCTTGACAAACATAAGGCAAAATAAGGAGGGAGGTCAATAAAAAATATGTCTTGTGGAATTGAAAAAATGGGACAGGCATGGAGTATCAAGCTGGAATCCTTGATCAGACCAACTGTATTGATAGTTGAGACATCTAATTGCACTACCCATTTCTCTAGAGGCTGAAAAGATAATCCTAATTGATCAACAATTTTATTAGGCATGACATAGCTAGTAGCTCCACTATCCACTATACAGTTATGCACTAACTTATCCCCAATAATCAAATATACATAAAAAGGAGGAGGTTTCACATTTCTACCTTGTATCTTGTTGTTGTCTTGAGGAGTACTTTCTTGGACATCATTTGTTAAAATAGCTTTGAGGGATTCATCATAATCTTGTTTAGGAGCCTTCTCTTCTGATAAATCTTCCTTCAAACAAATCATTTTCCCTAAGAATAGCCAGTGAATCCCACATTGACATGGTGACATTCATCCTCTTCATATTCTCCACAATGTTGAAAGGCACAATGGCATGCACCTTGTGATGTTCCTTAACACCAACATGATCCAACTATGAGTGTGGATGCTCCTTAGTTGGTATAGTAAGGTTATTTGCAACACATTTGGAATTTGAGTAATTGATGATTCTACAATTATAGGATCTTTACCCTTAATTGTTGCTTGCTCTATTTCCAAATCTCTTTTCTGGGCTCTAGTGTTAGTTGCAATTGGAGAATCATAACTTACTCCACAAAACTTTTCTTCTTTCCAATTAAGGAAAGAAATATCAATTTGAGTAGGAACCTATTGTTGTTTAGATCCATCATTAGCTACATCGAGCTTTGGATTTGATGCATTTTGAACCATTAGTGCTTGATTTATGACTAGGTTTGAACAATTAGCTTGATTATTTTCTTGAATACACAAATAACACCACTCGTATTCTATTACTAGGTTATTCTGGGCTACTACAAGGTCTCTGATAGGATTAGAAGCATTAAGAAGTGCTAGATTATAAGGATGGGAAGGCCTTTGATTCAAATTATATCTTGTACCTTGATAATTTCCTTGATATGGTAGTCTACCACCATGATTATATTGTTCCTGCCCTAGAATCTGATTCTGCTGATGATAATACTGGTTAAAACCTTGGTTTTGCAGTTGGTAAGGTAGTCAACCTTGGAATAGTTTCTTTTTTAGGCTCACTAACTCATTTCCTAAGGTTTGCAGTATGCTTTCAATCTTTTGTTGGCTGATTTTAATGTCCTACAACTCCTTTAAAGGACCTGCAATAGCTTAATCACTTGTCACAACAAATGGTAACACTGGAACAATGGGAAAAGGAGTAAAAGATGGTATACTCAAAGGAACAATAGGTTGTACGTATGGAAAAAGGGGCATAGGTGGACTAGGTGTCATCTTTCTTGCTTGAATAAGGTTATTTTCCTCTCTAACAACAATACCAAAATCTTTAGGAAGGGAAGTACCCCCCATGGAGTGTATCATCACTGAGATATCATTGTTCAAACTCTTTAAATAATATAGGAAAGCATAATCAGCTGATGACCTTATTGAAGAAGGTATTCAACTCCATGTCCTCTGAAATCTTGTATTAAAATAAATCACCTGTTCCTAAGGATCTCTTTTCATAGTGGTTAATTTCTCCACTAGATAGAAGTAGTCTAATTTGTCTTCAAAAAATTTAGACAATTCATCTCCAAGTCGGTCCCATGAATCAATTGAACCAACTACAAGAGGTCTAAACCATTTTCAAGCCTTCTCCTTTAGTGAGGTTGTTAGAATCTTGATAGCTACATCTTCCTCAGTGACATGATGAATGTTACAGAGAGTAGCCACATCTCTAATGTGTTTGAAAGCCCTGGTTTGACTCTCTCCAGTGAAATCAAGTAGGATCTTCAACGCTTCCAATGGTATATCATGATGCTGAGAAAAATTGAGAGGGTTTCCTTGATTAAAAAGTAGAAATGAAAATTGTCTTTCCATGATAGTAGCTTGCACTAGTACATAAATTGTTGGTACAAATGTAATTTTTGCAAGTACAAATGTATTGGCTACAAAAAGAGAATTGGTTGCTACTGAAAATGAAACAACAAATAAGAAATTAGCTGGAGGTTTTTCTCTACAAGTTGGTGAGATTTAATGCCTACTAACTTCCCTTTTTGATGGTCTCCCTCTCCTTCTCATTTCTCTTGCAAGAGGTGATGATTGTAATATTTTTTATGGAGGATTTATTCTTTTCATCCTTCCTTATCTCTTGGGCATGGACAGTTGCAAATATTCAAAATATTTTGAACTCCTAGTTTTAATTTTTCTCATAAAAACAATGTAACACTATTCCTTTGATTCTTCACCGACAAAGTCACCAGATATGTGAAATATAGCCTCTCATAGGTCTGAAACTCACTCGTAGAATATCCGAACCAACAAGAAAGAAAAGTTATTTTTGACTTCTAAAGACTTGTTCGTTAAGAATAATCTCATAAGGCGTGCCAAAAATTGTTGTTGAGCTAAAAAATGCACCCTTACAATGTCTATGAACTTATCTTTCTAGAGGAACATGGAAACACTCTTGAGTAGTGTGTTACTCAAAATTTGGAGTGAATCTCTATGTTCTAGGCCAGTTCCTATTTGATGCTTCACCTATAGAACTTACTAAAACTACTTTCTTAATGTGAAAAGGAGGGAGAAAGCTTGCATGGACTTAAATTTTGAACTAAAACTACTAAGGTGATGCACCAAGATCTATATTAGGACACTAAATCATAGAGTGGCACACATTAGTTTGTCGTGACACAAACTTAACTTGCACAACTTATTATAACACGCTCCCTATATCAATATTTCACTAAGAGACCTAAGTGCACCTGGCCTACAAAAGGAAGACAAATTCACAATCAAGGAACCAATTGCATGTTCATTGGACACTTAATAAACTACTTAAAATATAGTACTTCCAAACAAGGTGATAAACTCCAAGAAAAAACACCAAGGAAAATAAAAGCATTCCACAAGTAGCTTGATCAATAAGAAAAACACACACAAAACCTGCAAGAATAAGATGAAAAAGATTGAGTCAAAAAATGAAATCCAAGGTGTAATTTGTATTTCATTCCCAAAGTGAGTTACAAAAACATATGCTGAAAACTGTAAAAGGACTTCAAATAGTCACAAAATGTAGAAAAATACATAAGGAAAGAACTCCCTCCTAAGTGATATTGAAAATCCTTTTATAAAACCAGGATGGAAACAAGATACATGTCACTTTGGGAAAAAAAAATTTCTCAACAAACACAATCTTGAGATGAGCACCACCAACTAAATAATTGAAGAGAACCAACAGAAAGCCGACTGGAATCATAAAATATCTGCAGCAACTGAGAACTGGATATTTGATATGGATGTAATCTTTAAAGCTCCTTCTCATGCTTCACTCTCTATCCACCAACTTGACAATAACTGATCTTGTTCTTTTATTCAAAAAAATGATCTATATTTGATTCCATCTTCTTCATTTCTCAAACGACTTGGTGCTCATGGAAAGACAGTTGATTCATTTAAAATATCTAGCCAATCATCTATCACCACTTATCCACCACCTTTCAGTAATTCATTGGCTCCAGACTCTTGGTAGCATCTCATAGCTTCACATTATGAAAATTTTCACTATACCTTGTGATCATGTGCCAAGCTGTAATAGTCATTTTGTGAGATTGTAGTTGAGAAAAGTTAAGGCAAAAGTAACATGCAACCTAGCTCCAACCACTGATCATAACATTTGAGAAACGTGGAAGCATCTTGAATCATCAAGGAAAATTTATGCAACTTTATAAAATCATTACGATTTCATGAAAAGGCATGTCTTCCTTTGAATCTCCACGGTACACGTGTCACAATATCGCAACATTGCAAAGAAAATCCAAATCCTTATAAAAAAACTTGTGATCTCACAGTGCCTTCATAAAAAAACTGTTATCTTTGAAAACTTAGGCCACGTGGTACCTCTGCACTTGTTTGCACCTCAAATACTTAACCCTAAGAGACACTTGCAAACCCACAATAGACCAAAACTTAACCACAAAAAGACATTATCGCAAGATCGCAACCTTAAAGAGCTAACCACTAGTTGACATGCGATGTTGTGAAAAACTAAACTTAACTTCCACACAAACCCCAGCACAAGGTCACAACATAAAATGTTTACTCGACTTCCAACCCGCGACCTTGGGTGAAGACTCAACTTAATCGTCAACACAAAATTGCAACTGCTTGATGTAACAATACAAAACCGCAATGACCTTGCGCTAATAAAGAAATTAACCACCTCAAAAGATCACAACCATGAAACATTTACTTTACTTAACCTTGCAACCTTGCGCACAACTGCCTAAAAGACATCACTAGTTTGCATAAATAGAGACTTTAACAAAACATGACTTGCGAACTCGTGAAAAGGCAAAAGAAGAAATTTTGACCATAACTGACTACCACGACATAACGTATGGACCAATAAGAGAAACCTAGCTTGGACCTGATGCATTTTAATTCCACCTCGACAGTAGACTTCCACCGCTTGACATAGAAAAAACTCTCCTTTTTAAGAAAATCATTCTGACACCAATCTTCAAGGAAATACTCAAAAAATTAGCCAAATTAAGGCTCCAACAAGTTGCACCATTAAAATTTGCATTCTCTGAAATAATAATTTACTAGCTCCGCCAATTGAGTTGTTCTGTAAAAATTGGTAACAATAAGGAAAATGGAATCTTATTTAATTATAATGATGTCATAGCTAAGGGGGAGGTCTATTGGAGGAAAATATCTTGGGTTCTATGGATAAATTCTGGAGACAAGAAGACCAAATTCTTCCATGTGAATGCTATGAAACACAAGGTCATCAATAGGATCTCTCACATCCAAGCTCAAAGAGGCAGATTGGATAAGGAAGAGGAAATATGGGGGGAGGCAGTTCACTTCTTTTCCTCTCTCCTCTTGGAGGATCAACAACTTAGTTGAGATGATCAAGATGTGCTTCTTGCTTATATCCCTTCTATTCTTGGACAAGATCATAACCAATTTTTGTCTACTATACCTTCTGATAAAGAGATCAAAGAGGTTGTCTTCTCTTTTGAATTTGAAAAGTCCCCTGGACCTGATGGTTTTTGGATGTTATTCTTTCAGCACTTTTGGAACATAGTCCAGAAAGACATCTCTAACGCGGTGAAGGAATTTTTCAGAGCTAGGAGTTTACTTAAAGAGATCAATGCTAATTTGATTTTTCTTATTCCTAAATGTTTGGGGGCCAACTCTATGGATAGGTTTAAGCCGATCAGCCTATGTAACTCTTTTTATAAGATTATCTCTTATGTTTTTACTTCTAGAATCTTATCTTTTCTCTCCTATCTAATTTCTCCTCAATAGAATGGCTTTGTGTAGGGAAGGAAAATTCTTGATTCATTCATCTTGGTGCATGAAAATATGCATTCCCTTGTAAGTGATAAGAAACAAGGATTCCTATTAAAATTGGACATGTCAAAAGCTTATGATAGGGTGGATTTGAAATTCCTAGACAAAGTTTTGGCAGCATTTGGATTTGGTGCCAGGGTTAGACAATTTATATATCAATTAATTTCTACCTCCTCTACTATGGTTTTGGTCAATGGGTCTCCTTCCCAATTCTTCACCCCTACTAGGGGGTTTAGAAAGGGTGATCCCATTTCTCTTATCCTTTTTACTATTATGGAAGACAATCTGGGAAGGTATGTCAAGATTTGTGTCCAACAAGGGGAGATTCAAGGTCTTAAACCTTCATCAATGGGGATAACCTACTCTCATGAGAATTTTGTGGATGACATGATAATGATTTTCTCATACTCCATTAAAGAAGCCAAAAGTATAAAAATATTGTTGGATACCTATAGTAGGGCTACAAGAAAAAATATCAATTAGAACAAGAGTTCCCTATTATTTGTTAACACAGCTGAAGATAGTGTAATGCCTCGATAGAGAACCCAGGAGGATTGACCATCTAATCACTGTATAGTTGTAAAATGGAAGAACTTCCATTATAGACTGGTTTAGCCTTTTGAGTAAGTGGTTTGGGGTCATGGAAAGCACCTTGAATGGGTTCCTGACTTTGATCTGGCTTTATCCCCATGTTCTACCCCATTTCCACCTTTTCCAACCTATTTTTGGCACCCCAGACTGAAAAACTGGGACTTTGACCTTAGGGTCAAAGTTGACCTTAACCTTGACCTAGGTCACAATCGACCTTTTCTAGGCCCAAGATTCAAATTTTAGGATTTCAGGGTTTCGGATGTCGGTCCTTGGAAAAAGTTAATTCCCGCTTCTAGGTCGGTTGTTTTTGTCTTTGGGACAAAAAATACTAAATTATATTTAATATAGGTTCTCTTCTAGGGTCATGGGTCCAATTGGAATTTAATTCTCCTATGTCAAACTCTCTAGAGGATTGTGCCCTAGTTTCATATAAAAGGAAGCTTTTCTCCTCTCATTTTCTCTAAGACTTGATAACCATCATCATCCACATGAACTATAAGAAATTCAAAGAATTCAAGAGTGAGATCCAAAGGTGAAGAAGCAATATTTGAAGCAATCAAAGTATCCATTGAAGCATTAATCCATTCTCAAGCACTCATTTTCGTCAAGGAGATCCACTGGTGGCCATTGAAGGATTCAAGCTCCATGGAGCCCTCTTGTTGAAGATTTCTCCATCCACATTCCTCCAAGCCTCTTCCAATTCAAGAACCCATTCAAGATTGGTGTTGAAGATATACAAGCAATTGATTGAAGACATCCTACATTCTACATCTCTTTTTGGTGCATACATACTTGTGGATTCACGGATTCGAATCTGCCACAAGGACTTCTACAAGCAAGGTGAATTTGTGCATTTACTTTGTTTTTACTTATGCAATTTCAATTATACTTTGAGGTTAATTCCAAAACTAGGGTTTGACCAAGGCAAACCCTTCGCCCCCAAAAACCAAACCATTTTTCTTGTAGGTATAGGTTTGGAACAGCAGATCGGGACAAAGATTCAGATACCCTTTTTGGCAAAATTTTAGGATTCAAAATTATTTTTTCTATCGGAGACTTTTTAGGTCAATTCTTCCCTAGGTCAACCTTTCTGGGTCAATGGTGACATTGACTTGAGGTACAAATCAAAACTGTGTCAGAATGGAAAAATATTTCTGGGTTTTGTTCATCTCTGCATTTCCATTCCAGATCCGGTCTCAGATTTTCCAAAAACTCAACACAAGCTTCAAAAAATAGAATTCTTCAGATATGCAATATTTCAAGGTTAGTATATTTTTCTTATTCATTTCAATTAAGGTTATCAATCTTTCTAAATCAATTGCACATTCAAATAAATAAACGGGTACTTAAGATCTTCCTTTTTATTCTTATTTCTGAATGAGGGATTCTTTTATGCATTGATCCTTCCATTTTGGATTAATCAAATTGGATCTTTCATTTGTACATCTAAGGATAGAAGGAGAGCATGTTATTTACCCCTACATTTCAATAAACAATCAAATCAAACAAATCTTTCAAATATAAGATAGGATAATAACAAACCCTAAAAATCAAACAACAAAATATATCTATTTTCTTATCTTACATTTTGGTGAACCCACGATAGACAACTCTTTCTTTTTGGTGTTATATTTACATCTTTTATGTTAGATATTGCATGCATATTAGATTAGCTTTCTTTTATGTTCTTGCATTTACATTTAAAAAATTAAAAATTAAAATCTTGTGTTTCCTAAATTTGTTCATTTACATTGCATTGGTGTATGAGCTTTACCACCTCTAGTCCTACTTATAGTATCCTGGTTAGAAGAAGCCATAGACTTATGGGTTCCTTTGATCCTAAGTCTTCCTCTCCTTTCCTTAGGATCCTGAATGACAATTTGATTACTCATGATTCCAATCCTTCTATGGAGCATAACTCTTCTCACTCATCTCATGATGAGGATCATGCTTTAAGAGTTCCTCCTAAACAAGTGCAAAAACTTTCAACCGAACTTGATAATATGGGAAATTGGCTTATTCAAGAAAACCATAATCAAGGTTCCATCCAAGATATGGAGGCTCTTAATAAATTCCTTCATGATAGTGATCAAGGTATTAATCTCTTGCATGGTATCACTCATATTGTGAATTTGAATGTTAAACCTTTGGCACAAGAAGCTCAAGATTTAGGATTTATTCCTCCTATCACTAGTGAGGGACCTTCTTCTATTCCTTTACCTATAATTCCTACTTATGCTCCTTTGATGACTACATCTCTCCCAAATTCATCTATTCCTGTGAGTGTTCCATCGGTATCTCTACCTACCTCACAACCTTCATATCATAGTGTACCTTTTACTTATACTGATCCCCTTCCAACTATGGTGCCAAATGTTCCACCAATTGTGTCTTCCCTTCCTGCCACTTCCTACACTTTTCCTAGTGTTCCTAATGTTTCTAAGCCACCTATGTCTTATAATGATTCCACAATTATTATTTTGGCTCAAACTATGGCATCGTTACAACAACAACTTGTATCCTTAACTCAATCCAATTTTAGCATTCTTACATGTGACATGGGTAGTCCTTTATCCTTAGACATTATTCATGCTATTGTTCCTCAACAAGCCGATATGCCTCATCATGAGAATTACAATGGTAAAGGCAATCATGTTACTCATGTTAAAACATTCCAAATCCTTTGTAGTGATTATGCTCATGACCATAGGATTTTAGCTAAACTATTTGCTAGAAATTTTCATGATAAGGCTTTGCAATGGTATTTTTCTTTACCTCCTTATTCCATTGATTCTTTTCCTAAACTTGCTAATACCTTCATTCAACAATTTCAAAATAACATTGGTCCACAAGTTTCCTTGACTGATTTAATGCATTATAAACAAAACATTAAGGAAAAATTATTTGATTTCGTTGGTAGATTTAAGAATTTGTATGCTCAAATTTCTTATCCTATTCCTTATATTGATATTCAACATATGTTTATTTCAAATTTACAAAAGGATATTAGAGATAAGATTCTGCTTACTGAATTTACATCTTTTCAACAACTTTGTGAAGCACTTCATCATTATCAATTACAGTGAGTCAATTTGAGAGCAACACTCCAATGGCTCCTGTTCCAATTGAAAAGAGTGACACCTCTCCTAATCCTAATAAATTTCATAAACCTAACAACTACATCAAGATTAATAAATAGACAAATGTGGTTGTTGATCAAGTTGTTGTTGCATCCCACAATGCTACTTCTGCATCCACTGCTTCGTATGAATTGTACATTTACTCCTCTCTCTAAATATTTACATTCTATTATGAGTAGGTTGTTAAGTGCTAATATGATTACCTTGCCTCCTATTTGACGTCTCCTTCCTACTATGATAGCTTCAAAATCCTTTGATTCTAAAGGTTTTTTCCAATACCATTGCCAGAATGGCCATGATACTGAAAAATGTTATTCTCTAAAGCATAAGGTTCAAGACTTAATCAATTCTAATTCTTTACCTGTTGATAATTTTGATGGTAATGGGAAAAAAAATTTCTCTCCTCCTAATCAAAACCTTCAAATCTATACGAATCCTCTACCTACACATGATACTAATACTATCACTCAACCATCTTCTATGGATATCATTTACGATTCAAAGATGGGTGATCTTAATCATATTGTTAATCATGTGGAGAGCGTTGTTTCATCTCAACCCATTGTTCAAGATCCTTCGTCTCCACCTCAACTTCTAGTTCCACCTATATCTCAGAAACAAACTAAAGATAAGCGACCTCGGGAACTTTCAATTACCTTTGATGACTCTAAAACTATTAAGGCTCCTGATGGTCCCCTTTATATTTATGCTAGGATTTCTAAGATACCTACATGTGGTTGTCTTGTTGATCCCACATCTTTAATAAATGTCAGTACTGAGGAAAAAAAATTATGAAAAACCTACAACATGATTGTTATGATCCATCAGATGCATGGATCCAAACTTGTAATGGTTTTCTCTATCCTGCACTTGGATCTATTAACTTGCCTATTGGAATTTGTGTCAAGGTTGTAGATACTACTTTCATTATCCTTCCTACATCTGATCAATTTCAAGTCAAATTTGGTTTACCTTGGATAACTGCTACGCATTCTATTGCTTCTCCTATTCATAAATGTCTTAAGTTTATTCATAATGGAGAAGTAAAAATGACTAATCATAGTTTGTATCAACCTTCTAGGCCTAGAGATTGTGCTACTCTTGATTTATTTTGGCCTTCATTACCTAATTCATGTCCTCCTCGCCCTGACAACCTTTTTCATATATATCAAGCCTATAAAAATCGCAAGATAGTCAAGCTAAGCATGCCTCGGATAGATCTTAACCATGGTCTTTTTCCCACTCCTATGCCTCCTTTATCCATTACTTCTAAACTTCCCAGTATCACTTCTCAGCCTACTATGAATTTTACCAATCCTCCTACATAACCTATGAAGGAATCAATGGTTATTCCTCCTAGTTCTCCACATGTGTCAAACAAAGAAAAATGTAATAAATCTGCTAATGAATGTCATAAGAAGTGTAGAGCTAATTCTAGGGCCCGTGCTTCTCTTCTTTGAAATTATTTACCTTCTTTTGACCAACCTATGTCTGATGTGTTGGAAGAAGTTAATGTTCACAATGATGTTAAGATGAATGAGTATGATGATCCTATTCACATCTTAGATCCCATTTTAATTAATCTTGATGAGGAGGATACTCTAGATGATCCTATTCATCTTAGTGATGAATATGAGACCATTGATCTTGATACTGACTTACCACATATGCTTTAAACTCAATTGAAAATTACACCTAGTATTGAGCAACGCGATTCTCAAGAGGATCCTTGTTTGGAACTGGCTATTATTCCTACTGTATTGGATATAGTCCCTCTTGCGATTTGCCCACCTTCCCTAAATGACATAAACCAAGATGAGGAGAGTAGGCGATGTGCCTGATTGGCTTATCCTTCATGGTAGCCCTTTTTGTGTTTGCATGTTGTATTGTGCTTCTCCCGTAATGTGTTTGCTAAATGTTTGTTAGACTATTTTATATGACCCTTCTTACTTTTTTGGTGCAAGGTGATAAAGGAACCAAACTTGTTGTATCATTCCTCTATATTTATCTCTACTCTTCTATATGTAGTTTTCATGTTATGTTGTACTTGTGCTAGTGTTTGTAAATGATATCCTTGTATAGTCTTCCTCGATCTACAACATGGTAGCATTGATTCTTTTTGGTCTCCATGTTATGGTCCAAAAAGAATCTTCTTTGTAACTCTTGAGTTTTCTTTCCTCCATTGTGATTGTAGTTCTACTTTCTTTGGGGAATGATTTCAATTAATTTGCAATAATATCATATCTATATGTACATGTTATCTTATGATCATACTGACCCCACAATAGGTATATCCCTTCTGTATTCTTTGTATGTTATGTGATATTTCCCTTGATTTGTCTTTGTTTGGGGGCATCTCGTAGTGGAAACATAATCAGTAGAGTTATTTATGTTTTCATCAAAGACATTGCTCATGTTAAAGTGTTAGCAATGACTTTAATGTGGGGGCATACGCTCTACTCACTTTTTGCACACACATACTTTCAAAATATTTTCAAAACTTAAAAATTTTTCCCTTTATGGATTAAAGACTAATCCTTAAAGCATGGACATTTCACTTTTTAGGATCTCTTGATCCCTCCAGTTTAAATTTACACAGATCTCTTGATCCCTCCAATTTTAATTTAAATTTTTTTGATCCCTTAAGTTCGGAAGGTGTTCTTAAGATCAGATCTCCCAGATGGTTTAACTAGTGAGTAGCCACATTCACTAGCAGGTTCAACTGCATCTTTCCAGTTACACTTTTTCCTTGTGTAGTTCACAATGGGACATAAGTTCTCATTGGGTGAGGTAACCATACCCTCTTTCTCTTTTTCCTTAACTGGTGATTTCTCTCTTATCATGATTTTAGGGTTTATAAAGACTTAAGTCCCTTGAGGGCTTGAGGATTTCTTTGTCCCTTTTAATTCCAATAAGATTATCTATTCTTTATGATCTCCTTTACCAAGAGTTTGTATTGAATCCATACTCTTGCTAAAGTGGGGGATAAATGTATAGTCATAAAATGGAAGCACTTCTATTATAGACTGGTTTAGCCTTCCAAGTAAGTGGTTTGGGGTCATGTCAAGTGCCTTGAATGGGTTCCTGACTTTGATTTGGCTTTATCCCCTTGTTCTACCCCATTTCCACTTTTTCCAACCTATTTCTGGCACCCAAGATTGAAAAAATGGGAATTTGACCTTAGGTTCAAGGTTGACCTTTTTGGGTCAAGGTTAATGTTGACCTTGACCTAGGTCACAATCGACCTTTTCCAGGCTCAAGATTTAAATTTTAGGATTTCAGGGTTTTCGGATGTCGGTCTTTGGAAAAATTTAATTCCCACTTCCGGGTCAGTTGTTTCAGTCTTCAGGACAACAAATCTTAAATTATATTTAATATAGGTCCTCTTCTAGGGGCATGGGTCCAATTGGAATTTAATTCTCCTATGTCAACCTCTCTAGAGGATTGTGCCCTAGTTTCATATAAAAGGAAGATTTTCTGCTCTCATTTTCTCTAAGACTTGATAACCATCATCATCCACATGAACTATAAGAAATTCAAAGACTTGAAGAGTGAGAGCCAAAGGTGAAGAAGCAAGATTTGAAGCAAGACAAGTATCCATTGAAGCATTCATCCATTCTCAAGCACTTCTCAAGCACTCATTTTCATCAAGGAGATCCATTGGTGGCCATTGAAGGATTCAAGCTCCATGGAGCCCTCTTGTTGAAGATTTCTCCATCCACATTCCTCCAAGCCTCTTCCAATTCAAGAACCCATTCAAGATTGGTGTTGAAGATCTACAAGAAATTGATTGAAGACATCCTACATTCTACATCTCTTTTTTGTGAATACATACTTGTGGATTCATGGATTCAAATCTGCCACAAGGACTTCTACAAGCAAGGTGAATTTGTGCATTTACTTTGTTTTTACTTATGCAATTTCAATTATACTTTGAGGTTAATTCAAAAATTGGGGTTTGACTAAGGAAAAATTCTCCCCCCCCCCAAAAAAAAAAAACCATTTTTCTTGTAGGTACAAGTTTGGAACAGCGGATCAGGAAAGAGATTCAGATACCCTTTTCGGCAAACTTTTGGGATCCAAAAATAGAATTCCTGTCGGAGACTTTTTAGGTCAATTCTGCCCTAGGTCAACCTTTCTAGGTCAATGGTGACATTGACTTGAGGGTACAAATTGGAACTATTTCAGAACGGAAAAATATTTCTGGGTTTTGTTCGTCTCTACGTTTCCATTCCAGATCCGGTCTCAGATTTTCCAGAAACTCAACATAGGCTTCAGAAAATAGCATTCTTCAAATCTGCAATATTTCAAGGTTAGTATATTTTTCCTATTCATTTCAATTAAGGTTATCAATCTTTCTAAATCAATTGCACATTCAAATAAATAAACGGGTACTTAAGATCTTCCTTTTTATTCTTATTTCTGAACGAGGGATTCTTTTATGCATTGATCCTTCCATTTTGGATTAATCAAATTGGATCTTTCATTTGTACACCTAAGGATAGAAGGAGATCATGTTATTTACCCCTACATTTGAATAAACAATCAAATCAAACAAATCTTTCAAATGTAAGATAGGATAATAAAAAACCCTAAAAATCAAACAACAAAATACATCTATTTTCTTATCTTACAATCTCTAAAGATGAAGTCAAAAAAAAAAATTGAAACTATTACAATGCACATTATCAAAAGAATTGATACACATATTCCAACAAAATATGAATGTAACATAAATGAATATTTCAAAAAATATAGATTAATCTAATTACATTTAAGAGTTTCATAATGAACTACAAGTCTAAGATATTTATAAATCTTCATAATAAATTATCACTCTCTCATGAACATGTTAAAGTGATTAGTCACCATCATTTAATTTACCAACACAATCAATTCCTCATAAATGACTAATGCAATTTCATAACATCTGTAAACCATCTTATAAATTTAGTTTCATATAGACATAAGGGTAAAGATTATTATTATCGCATACCCTACCACCTAGATGTACATTATACTAGATATATTTTAAGGCACCAACCAAAGTGTTCCTACCATAGTCTTAACATTAAACATAGTTTAACAATATGTGAATCATTTTATTGAGTTTCTATCATAGGTTACACTCAACCATAAATGTCTTGTACTTCTTTTCTATAAACTTCTCTTAATATTTAACATCTCCTTTCTCAATTATACAACTATTCCACAATTTCAGTTCTATTATCATTTATCATTTCCTATAGTTCTTCTTATCTAACAATAACATTTCACTTATTAACCAATAATTTCATAGTATTCATTTTTAGTCTATTATATGAGAGAACTTACTTCTCACATCAATATAAAATAGGTCCTTATCCTCCAATTAATATGATTAAATTTTTATGCAAGAGATCATTTACTTTATTACAAGATAACATAGGAGGGAAACAAATTAAAAATTCCACCTTAATTAATATTGGTAACATAAACAAGTAAGATCATAACTTTTCCCTTCATTTCACCTAGAAATACCCATTCCAATTACATTGATTCACCCTTCATTTACATTTCATTACGTTACCCAACAAGGGATTTTAATAAATAAATACATCTGAATTACAATTCATTGAAGAACATGATGCAGAAGTAGAATCCATGACAACTTCCAAGCATGAATCCAAAGGTAAAGTCATCCATGAAACCATGAACAATACCTCGATAAGATTAACCACCCAACCACGTGGAACCATGGAGTTCCACTCCCCCATGCTAGGAGATAGAACCAAGGTCCACACAATCTCTAAGGAAATATAAGGCCAACAATACAATTTTCCCAAAAGAACCATCCAAAAGAAGAAGAAAATAACAAACACAAAGTACAAACAAGTATCCAAACATCACAAAATACGAGTGAGGGCTCCAGATTACCAACTAGGTGAGTGTCATCACATAGCCTGTGTATTGGGATCCTCCCTGGAAACTATGAAATATCAGTCCCCTCTCAAAGTTTAAGGATCCACCTTGGTCGTTACCCATGGTACCAGTACTCTAACAGGTCTATGCGGACTTTAACACTTCTTATCATTTATTATGGTTTAAAATCACCCTTAACCCAAGTTCATTTTAATGATTATCACTTGATTAAGAACTAACCCATAGGATCTCCTAGCGACCACTTTGGGTCCTAGACCTATGGTGAGCCACCCACCTAGGGTACCTTGTTGCCCTACTCAAGCATGTCATCAAAAGGACTTGAAATCACTACAAAACATCCAATCCCTAGGTTTAGAAAATTCTTATGTGCTATCAAACCCTCAGGATGATTCCAAACCCTAACAATGTGTAGAATACAAATAGGAACAATAGATGACCATCAAAAGTCACCTTGATAATGATATGTAGCTTTCTCATACACAAAATCAGAGAAAGAACATACAGGAAAAAAATACCAAATCAAATAAACTATCAGAAGTAAGGGTGATAAAATGACATCCTAAACCTTCTAAAACTCAATAATAATTAAATAGGAAATTAACCAATATCCAAACATAAAATCCACATAGATTTCAAAACCACACATGAAGACATAATCACTCCCAATAATGGATAGTGAAAAAATCATCAAACCTACGCATTAGATACAGATACTTATTTCCAGACTCCATTACAAATGTTTTTAAACTACATTACTTATCAATAGATATGATCAATAATAGAACAAGAAAAATAAAAAACACATTCCTCAAATAAATTGCATAGACATAGGAAAATTAGTTCTAGTTTCAGAATCTACCTGGAGTCCTCCAGAGAATTCCCTTGGTGTTTGAGAAATTTCATAAACCTCCAGGATTTCCAAATTCCTTCTTTTTGTCCTCCTGGATAGACCCACGCACAGAGATCTATAAATTTTGAAAAAAAAAATATTTCCTTGATTGCTCCAATGAGAAGTGAGGCAATTAGTTTTTTACCAACATATCCAAAAATTAGAAAGATCCAATGATTGGTTAGCACTATATTACCCTTGCAATGACCCCTGCATCAGGACTGTATTTATTTCTTGCAACAATTATTTCTCAATTTTTCCACAGAAAAACTGATGCAGGAGCATCTTGGGTCATTGGCAATCCTGCAGAACCAAAAAAAAAAAGATGTTTGTTTATAGTTCTTTACTTTTTCTCTGTTGCTCGGGTTCTGTTGCTCGGGCATTCTTGTCTCTATCACTCGGGTTCTGTTACTCAGGCATGCATGTTTTCTACTGCTTGGGTTTCTCTTTTGTCACTCAGGCATGCTTGTTTTGTTTCTCGGGTTGTTCTTTGCCCGAGTCACTCTGTTGCTCGGTCATGCTTTGTCCGAGATGCTTATTTTTGGATTTGGATCTTTGGCCGACTTCTTCAATTAATTTCCTTTGCTAAATTAATTTGGGGTCTCTCATTGGGATTTGTGTGGACATAAATATGGGTCTCTCTTATGGATTTGAGCGCTGACCTCTTTGTTGGACTCTTGTATATATTCTTTTATATGTTCTTATTTTAGGTATCATTCTTAGAGAAAGAAAGCAAATGTTTAGATATTGAGATCGAAGGTTTGTGATCTCTGTTGTATGAAGATATTATTGTAATTCATTGAATATATGGTCAAAATTGAGAATGCCTTACAGCCCGGCATATAATGATTTTGAACAAGTTAATATAGAGGATCTCTATATTTTCTTCTCTCACTATGTTTTTTGGATTCCGCATTATTCTTGCAAGCTAGTTTGGTAGTTGGGAGTGCCTTTGGCCCCTTCTCCATCCCTGCCTTGCATCAGGAGGTATCAAACTCTGGTGAGATCTAAGTTCCTTCTTGTAAACCCTAACCCAAGTTGGTATTTTTTTGGGGTAGCAGATTGAGAACTAACCTACAATTGTAGAAGGATTCAAGATGGTTCATGGGAGAGGAAATGCAGATCCAAGTCTAGCTGATATGCTTAGATAGATGGATACTAGATTGGAAGCTATTGAGACATCTCAACATAGAGGAAGACATCTTGAGGATGTTAGTGATGATGAAATTGAAGAGGTTCAAGGTGAAGTTTCACCTGCACCTATGATGAATCAAGAAGAAGAGAGATTCCTGCAACCTTTGACAAGTTTGAAATCCACACCTCAGTTCAATCCTCCAGAGTATAGTGGAAAATTGGATTCTGATGAATTGATAGACTGGATAACAAAGATGGAAAAGTATTTTGAATATGAGAATGTGGTATAGGATAAGAAGGTGAATATTGCAAGCACAAAGTTGAAAAGTCATGCATCCCTATGGTGGGAACATCTACAGTTGGATTGGAAGAAGAAAGGTAAAGACAAAATCAAGGTATGGGACAAGATGGTAAACAAATTGAAAGGCAAGTTTCTACCTTGTGATTACCAGATTAACCTAATTAGGCAAATGCCAAGTCTGAAGCAAAAAGAAGAATTAGTAAAATACTATACTGAAGAATTCTACAGATTGGATATCAGATTTGGACATGTTGAAGATGAGGTGGAAAGAGTAGTAAGATACCTGAATGGCTTGAGAAGTTCTATAAACGATGAAATCAGTTTGGTCAAGATGGAAAGAATTAAGGAGGCATACCAATTTTCCCTAAAAGCTCAGGAAAAGTTGAACATAAAAAACAAAGAGGTAGAGGTGGTAGATTCCCTAGAGTAAGAGGTAGATCTCATGGTGAGAATAGTAGATTTGAACCAGACAAGTCAAATTTAGACACATCTCAATACAAAGGAAAGACTGAATGGAATGGTGGAAATTCATATCAAGGAAGAGGTAATTACTCTAGAGGTGGATATAGCAGAAAAGGATTCCATGTAACTCATTACAATTGTGGTGAAGAAGGACATAAATCCTTTAAGTGTACACATGCAAACACGGAGATTGGTAGTAGTAGAAGAAATGCATTGGTTCAATAGGAGTCACACAAATGAAGCAGAGAAGGAAGGAAATTTCATGATCTGAAGGATACTGTTGAGTGACAAAGATAAGAAAGATCCTGTCAGGAAAAGTTTGTTCAAGACCAGATGTAGAGTTGCAAACAAAGTTTGGAAGGTGATTGTTGACATTGGAAGCTCAGAGAATATGGCATCTGAGGAAATGGTTGAAAAGTTGCAGTTGGAGAGGATGAAACATCTGAAACCCTATCAAATCTCATGGATCAAGGATGATCATACATTAATGGTGAGTGAAAAATGTTTTGTGAACCTAAAAATTGGAAATTATTATGATAAGGTGTTGTGTGATATTATACCTATGGATTTTTGTCATATTTTGTTGGGTAGACCTTGGAAATATGATAGACATGCTATGCATGATGGAAGATTGAATAGATATTCTATCTAGGTTGATGGTAAGAAGCAAGTTTTGTTACCTTTGGTTGAGGAATCTATTGGTGAGATATGTACATCTGTGAAATTTTGTCTGATGGAAGGTAGACAATTTGTTAAGGATTTGAAAAGGAATGATATATGTTATGCTTTGATTCCCAACCAACCAAGTAAGAATAAAGAAGATGACATTCCTGCAGAATTTGGAAGGTTACTCACTGAGTACAAGGAGATAATTTCAGATAATGTACCTAGTGGTTTTCCACCAATGAGAGATATCAGTCATTGTATGGATCTGATTCCCGGAGCTAGTTTTTTGAACAAGGCACTACATTGGTTAACACCGACTAAGAATGAATACCTTAACCAAAAATTTCATGAATTGTTGAATAAAGGCTTGATTTGAGAAAGTTTGAGTCCATGTGCAATACATGTTGTATTAGCACCTAAGAAGAATGGAGAATGGTGAATGTGCACTGATTCCAGAGCAATAATAAGATCATAGTGAAGTATAGGTTTCCTATACCGAGAATGGATGACATCATGCATTGTTTTAGTGGAGAAAGATACTTTACCAAAATTGATTTGAAGAGTGGATATCATCATATCAGAATCAAAGAAGGTGATGAATGGAATATTGCTTTCAAAACAAAGAAAGGTGTGTATGAGTGGTTGGTTATGCCCTTTGGTTTAACTAATGCACCGAGTACATTTATGAGGCTAATGAATGAAGTCTTGAATAAATTCTTGAGTAAGTGTGTGATTTTTTACTTGGATGATATTAGGATATTCAGTTTGACTAGAGAAGAGCATTTGATGCATATAAGGCAAGTGTTGCAGAGATTGAAAGAGGAAAAGTTGATGATAAATCTAAAGAAATGTTCCTTCATGAAAGAAGAGTTTGTGTATTTGGGTTTTGTGATTTCAACTAATGGTTTGAAGATGGATCCAGAGAAGGTTGAATCTATACTTAGTTGGCCTACACCTAAAAATGTCAGTGAGGTAAGATCATTTCATGGATTGGCAAGTTTTTACAGAAAATTTATCAGAAATTTCATTTCTATTTGTAATGCTATGAATGAAACAATGAGAGGAGACAAAAGAGAATTCAAATGGACACATGGAGATAATAAGAGTTTTGAAGCTTTGAAGTTGAAGGTTGTTGAATTACCTGTGTTAGCCTTACCTAATTTCAATAAGGTATTTCAAGTTCAATGTAATGCAAGTGGAAGTGCAATTGGAGCTGTATTGACTCAAGAAGGTAAACCTGTTGCTTTCTTTAGTGAAAATTTGAATGATGTAAAAAGGAAATATTTTGTCTACGATCAAGATTTCTATGCTATTGTGCAAGCTATGAAGAAGTGGAGACATTATTTGATGCCAAATGAATTTTTGTTGTATACTGATCATAAGGCTTTACAATATTTGGGTAGTCAAAATAAGTTGAATTAGAGACATATGAAATGGGTAGAGTATTTGTAGAGCTTTACATTTGTGATCAAGAATAAGAGTGGAGTTTCAAAGAGATTTGTTGATGCATTGAGTAGAAGATGATCTTTGTTGACTGAGATGAGAATTGAATTTCTTGGTTTTGATGACATGAAGAATTTGTATGAAAGTGATCCTGATTTTTTAGAGAAGTGGAGAGTGTGCAAAGCACCTAATTCAAATCAATCAAGTAAGTATGAAGACTATTTAATTCAAGAAGATATGTTGTTCAAAGGCATTTAGTTGTGGATACTGAGAGGTTCAATGAGAACTAATTTGATAAAAGAGAAACAAAGTAGTGGATTGGCAGGACACTTTGGTATTCATAAAATATTGAGTTTACTGAAGGATGGGTATTTTTGGCCTCAGTTGTATAAGGATGTTGAAAATTTTGTAAGAAGTTGTGGATTCTATCAAGTTGCAAAGAGATTAAGTTAGAATACTAGTTTGTATACACCAATTACTCTTCCTGAGAAACCTTGGAGTGATATCATCATGGATTTTGTTCTTGGCTTACCTAGGAAAACAAGAGGTAATGATTCCATATTCCTTGTTGTGGGTAGATTTCCTAAGATGACACTTTTCATACCATGTAATAAAACATCAGATGCAGTACATATAGAAGATCTTTTCTTTAACAAAATTGTCAGATTGCATGGATTACCAAGGAGTATCATCTCTGACCGAGACAGTAAGTTTGTTAGCTATTTTTGGAAAACACTTTGGAAGAAGATGGGTACTGAGTTGAAGTTTAGTTCTACATTTAATCCATAGACTGATGCACAAATAGAGGTTGTAAACTGAATTTTGGGTAATTTTTTGAGATACTTAGTTGGAGACACACCAAGTAAATGGGATTTGATATTGGCACAAGCAGAATTTGCATACAACAGTTCAGTAAATAGAAGTACTAGAAAGACACATTTTGAGATTGTTCATGGCACTCTGAGAGGTATATCAGATTTGAGAGATATTGATGGAGAAGAGAAAAGAAGTGCTGAAGTAGAAGAATTTGTAGAATTTATGAAGACATTGCATGAAGATGTAAAATAGAAGCTGGAAAAGAGTAATCAAAAGTAAAAAGATAGTGCAGACAGATCAAGAAGACATAAAACATTGTAAGTTGGTGATGTTGTAATGGTTCATTTGAGGAAAGGAAGATTTCCTATTGGAATATATGGTAAATTGAAGATGAATAAATTTGATCCTTGCAAAATTTGAGAAGGTTTGATAGTGGAAATGCTTATGAACTTAAATTACCTGATGAGTGATGACATGGATATATCACCTATATTCAATATTTTAGATGTGTATGAATATCATGAACCTGATGAAGAAGTGACAATACCAAGTGATTATCCAAAGAAATAGATAGAGGAAGTTGAGAAGATTTTGAAAAGGAGAATTGGTAGAAGCACAAGAGGAAAGGAATACATGGAGTATCAGGTAAAGTGGAAGAACAGACTAATTGAGGACTCATCTTGGATTTCTCAATCCAAGTTGGATTCGTTTTAGGTTGGACCTGATACATGATTTGGAGAATCATTTCTTGTAACCCCAGGTGTCTGATGCAGGAGCATCTTGGATCATTGGCAATCCTACACAACCAAAAAAAAGATGTTTGTTTATAGTTCTTTACTTGTTCTCTGTCACTCGGGTTCTGCTACTTTGGCATGCTTTTCTCTATCGTTCAGGTTTTATTACTTGGGCATGCCTATTTTCTGTTGCTTGGTTTTCTCTTCTATCACTCAGGAATGCTTTTTCTATTTCTCAAGTTGTTCTTTTCCTGAGTCACTCTGTTTCTCGGTCATGCTTTGTCCGAGATGCTTATTTTTGGAGTTGGATCTTTGGCCGACTTCTTCAATTAATTTCCTTTGTTGAATTGATTTGGGGTCTCTCATTGGGATCTGTGTGGACCTAAATCTGGGTCTCTCTTATGGATTTTAGCATCTACCTCTTTGTTGGAATCTTGTATATATTATTTTATATGTTCTTAGTTTAGGTATCATTCTTAGAGAAAGAAAGAAAATGTTTAGATATTGAGATTGAAGGTCTGTGATCTTTGTTGTATGAAGATCTTATTGTAATTCATTGAATATATGGCCGAAACTGGGAAGGCCTTACATTTCAGCATGTAACGATTTTGAACAAGTTTATATAAAGGATCTTTGTATTTTCTCCTCTCATTGTTTTGTTTGGATTCTGCATTGTTCCTGCAAGCTGGTTTGGTAGTTGGGAGTGCCTTTGGCCCCTTCTCCATCCCTTCCTTGCATCAAAAACAAAACTCTATTGTCTTCCTTAACTCTTAATGAAAATACCTCCTTTTAAAATTGTAAAGCCTATTCTAAGAATCCCCCAAAAACCTGATGACATGTAACTGATTGAATGTTTGATAATGTTAAGTTGAAGATAATGCAAAGCATTAAATCAGTTAATGATTTGTATTGTCATTGATGTCAACTTGATATCATCTATATAGTCATGTACATAATGCCAAAGACTTCAGAGAATCAATAGAACAAAGGTTATGCTTTTAGCAATGCATAAATGTCAAGTATTTACTAAGTGACAGATAACACCGACGGAGTGCACACCATCAGTAAAGGCAAAGAAGAAAAGTCACAGTGATACCCAATGAGTAGAAGACAGTGTTTCCCAATGAAGAAAAACCATAGGATGCCCGATGAGTTGAAAACAGAGTTTCCCGACGAGTAAAAATCTAGCGATGTTCGACGGACGAAGATCCCAAAGCTAACTAGAGTCATGCCGACGGAACTATCAGTTATCACTGACAACTAACTGAAGAATTGATCGACAGAATAGAGAGTTCAGAAAATGACAAAATATCTAGCTGGCAAGAGCTAAAGATAGACTTAACTGGTTGTTTTCTTTATTTTATTTATCCATAGTTAAGTAATTGATTTAAAGAAGATTTGTATAGTTGGCAAGAAGATAACTACGAGATAAATCAGGAGTGATTCTTTAAATCAAATTGGTTGGATTGTTTTTCATGCCAAGAATCAAGAATCAAGAAATAGTGAATATCATGTCTATATAAGAGACAAGATTAATTCATTTTCATAACACATTCATGGAAAGGGGATTAAGGTGAGTGAATGAAAAGAGGATGCTAAAGAGAAATTGATGAAGAAGAACTTCATACAGTCCTGATCAATCAAGCTGAAGGAGAGCTAAAGAATTATGTAGACACCGAAAAACAGTGAAGCACAACATCACAGAGTAGAAAGTGTGGAGTACAAAGAATTAAATTGATACATTGATCAGAGAGGTAATGTACTTAAATAGATCTAAAAATTTGCAATTCAAAGTTGCATTAGAAATAGGTCATAGTGTTTTAGTTTAACCATTGAAGCCTCAAGTCTCTTAACAGAGAAGGACTTAAAAATCTTCTATATATTGAGGTACATCCCAAGGAGTGCCAAAAATTTTGATTCATGAAAGTAGCATTGGACTTTCCTGATACCTATTGACAATCTAAGAAGGAGGCTGATTCAAGGATGGTATAAATAGATGCCCGATACTAAGTGAAAACCTCTATGTATAAAATCCTCTAACAAGGTCGCACTTAACAGTGTGTTTGTAACCTTTAATAGGGCTCACTTCAAAAGAGTGAAAATTTGGGGTACCAGTCCCAGTGGTTTTTCCCTTAACAGAGTTTCCACATTAAAAATTCATGTGTTATGTGTGTATGATTCATTTCTTTATTGTTATGTATCTGACATAGTTAACACTGGGTTGATCGTTATACTCTGCTTATTTACCAAGTTTCAGTAAATAGTTATACTACTTATCGGTAATCAAGGAGAATAAGGATAGACAACGAAAATCGACAGACAGTTATTCATTATAAGTATTTCATGGCATGCATCTTGTAGGGAATTAATAATCTAAGGTTTATTTGATTGGTGGTTAATGTTTGAAGGATAAATTTTTGAGGCCACTGATTCACCCCCCCTCTCAGTTATTACTAACAATTGGTATCAGAGCTTGTGTGCTTAGAAAGGAAGGTTTCAAGACCTAAGTCAAGATCACAGGATGAACAGAAGAGATGTGCCCAAGTTGAACAAAGACAACTTTGCTTCGTGGCAAAGCAGGATAAGACTCCACTTATCAGGTATTGGTAATGATGTTACTCAATTCCTAGATACTAAATATGTGTTTCCTATAAGATTATTGACACTAGATCAATTGAGAAAGAATCATGAACAAAACTGCATGGTTATAGAGCTTTCTTCCTCATTCTCTGATGTTGAATTTGAAGATGTCAAGGATCACAAAATTGCAAAAAAGATGTGGGACAAACTGAAGCTTGTACATGGAGGTGATACAAATGTTCTAAGATCCAAGGCAGAAAGCCTTAGAGGAATATTTGATTTGATGAAAGAAGTAGTCAATGCTATACGAGGAGTTGGAGGTACACTTGAAGAGGAGACAATGGTAAGTAAAATCTTCAGAACCTTACTGCCTATATATGCTATTAGTGTTTTTTCTATTCAAAAAATGAGAGCAGTAGCAAACAATACAATTACTCTTGATAGTTTAATTGGTAGACTGATTTCATTTGAGATGAATAACTTTGACAATAGTGTATTACCAAACTTAGAATCTGCATTTAAGTATTCTATGAGAATAAGCAAATCAAGTCATATACACACATATAGACGAGATAGTGAAAGTGAAAGTGAAGAAGAATATCTAGATGAAATAGAAGCACTTATGGCAAGAAGAGTGCAGAGAGGCAAAGGTAAATACAAAGGCAAGTTACCACTTGTATGTTTTAATTGTAAAGAGATTGGACACTTTGTTGCAAGATGTCCTAATAGAAGAAAAGATGACAGAAGTAATGACAGATCTTTTGAGAAGAAATCTGATAGAGGTGATAAAAAAGATTATAGAGGTTACTGACAATCAAAAAGAAGAGATACCTGAGACTACAAGGACAAAGGAAAGAAGGCTAGTTACCTAGCTTCTTGCAAAGATGAAGATACTGACACTGAACTTGACGAAGACATCGAGATGGTATTTGCAGCTGTGAAGGATGATTTAGATGAAGATGAAAGGTATGTATAAACTGCACTCATATCTAAGCTTAGCAAGAATGACATCTGGATTATAGATAGTGGCTGTACTCACCACATGACTGATGACAAAGAAAAGTTTAACACTTTTGAGCATTATAATGTGTAGTGCCTCACTGACCCTACTAGGGGAAAACAAATTGAAGAAGTGAGTGGAATAAAGTAATTCGAGAAATGAGAAGGTAAGTACACTACTTTAATGCTTTAAAGCACCTAGTTAGCATATGCTTATTTCTTGCTATGACACTTTTAGTTTCTATGAAACGTGAATGTTAATTTCATTTTTTTTTTGATAATTTTCATAGTGTAAGTGAGAATGGGAAATGTGGATGGAATTAAAAAGGTTGTTAACCATTTTGACATGAATACTTTAGAACATTTCACTAAGAACTAATTACATTGATATAT
>MU224395.1:1183529-1208939 GCA_018584345.1 Thuja plicata
GTATATATGTATGTATGTAACATCAGAAAATGAAAGCAATTCCATTTTGGACTGGTTTAGCCATCTGAGTAAGTGGTTTGGGGTCATGTCAAGTACCTTGAATGGGTCTTTTACTTGGATCTGGTTTTTCCCCCTGTTCTATCTCAATTTCCACTTCTCTCCAGCCTTTTTCTGGCATCCTGATCTATAGATTTGAAGTTCTTGACCTCAGGGTCAAGGTTGACATTCTAGGTCAAGATTTACCTTGACCCTGACCTAGGTCAGAGTCGACCTTAACCCTGACCCAAGGTCCAATTTTCAAGTTTGTAGGGTTTTTGGATGTCGAGCTTTGGAAATATTTAATTCCCACTTCCAGGTCGACTGTTTCTATCTTTGAGGAAACAACTCTTAAAATTATATTTAATATAGGTCCACTTCTAGGGGTATAGGTCTAATAGGAATTTAATTATCCTATGTAGGCCTCTCTAGAAGATTGTGCCCTAGATTTGTATATAAGGAAGCTTTCTCCTCTCATTTTCGCTAAGAGGCAAGAAGCAATTCCATCCATCCAAACTCTATTCATAATCTATTGAAGGAAGAATTCAAGAATTCAATAATCCAATTCATCAAGGAGATCCATTGGTAGCCATTGAAGGGTTCAAAGCTCTATGGAGCTCTCTTGTTGAAGATTTCTCCATCCACATCTATGCAAGCTTCTTCCTATTCCAAGATCCATTCAAGATTGGTGTTGAAGATATAAAGACAATTGATTTGATACATCCTACATCCTACATTCTACATTCATTTGGAGCATTCATACTTGTGGATCCAAGGATTCGAATCCTCCACAAGGTTTTCTATACAAGCAAGGTGAATTTGTTCATTTACTTTGTTTATCTCTACAATTTCAATTATATTTTAAGGTTAATTCCAAAATCGGGTTTTGACCAAGGCAAACCCCTCCCCCCAACAAAAAAAATCATTTCTCTTGCAAGTAAAAGTGTAGGACAGCAAATTCAAGAGTAGATTTGGATACCCTTTTTGGCCAACTTTAGGGATCTGCAAATAGAATTTCCGTCGAAGCAGTGTAGGTCAAGGTTGACATTTTGGGGTACAATTGTGCCCCCACAAAGAGGTCAAGGTATACATGACTCATAAAATAAAAATATTTTTGGGTTTTGTAGATCTCACAGTTTCAGTTTAGGATCACGAAAATCAATATTTTCTTAGACCGTTTGATAGCATTTTTGGCAAATTATTTTTTGGAGGTATGTGTTTTATTCTATTATCCTTTGCAAACATTTCCAGATCTACATTCCTTATCATTAAAATTAAATGTAAGTGGTTAAATGTGGCATAGGTCTCTTTTATGTGCAAATCTCCATTGTTCAAAACCCTATCTAAACCCCATCCACATATTTTCCCTTTTACATTTTGGTGAACCCGCGATAGACAACTCTTTCTTTTTGGTGTTAGATTTGCATCTTATGTTAGATCTTAAATATACATTTATTTTATGCTCTTGAATTTATATGTCAAAAAAAAAATCACAAATTTCTTTAAAAATACAAAAACATTTACATTTTTCATGCTTATAATGTTACTTTGTGTTCAACATGTATGATTTTTGTTTCGAAAACTTTGATGAGGGTTTTGTTGCGAAAGAGGATAGATCCCCTAATGATGTACATGGAAGTGAGGATGAAAATTGTTCGAATAAGATCTCCATGGATCCTATTCTTATTTCATCCTCTTCTACAATATCTTCAATTGACTTTTACCATAGGGTGTGTGCATGGTTACCTTCATGTTCCACTATTTACAACATTGATACACCTAGAAAGACTTCATTTAGTGCGTGTGATGTTGCTTTGTCCTCTCTTGTATTACCTTGTAAGGATATATTAGAGAAATAAAATGACTTTAATATTTCTCTTTATGGATATGAGTTGAGGATTGATGTTAATTCTTCTCCTAATATATGTCTTTTCTAAGAGCCTACTTTTCTTTCCCTTTTAGGGATCAAGCTTTAGTGATTTATGGCACTCCTACAAGGTTCTTTATTGATAGGTATGATAATCCTCCTATTTGGGATGAACCTTAGGATTTGGATGTTGATTACTCTCTTCCTCATGAATCCATTGTGTATTATTCTACTTGTTGGGATGAACCCTTGGATAAAGACATTGATTTATCCCCTCCTCGTGAAGATGCCTTGATAAAGAGGGTGATTTATTAATGGATGACATATTCATACATGATGGTGACTCTTTTTCTAAAACACAATCCCCTTATGCAAATATTTTAGAGAAAGAAGAAGAAATTATAGAAACTTTACTTCCATTTGGGATTCCTTCTAACGACGAGGCATTAGTGGAGAATGATATAAATTCCCTTCATGCTCTCCCTCTTAGTGATGATCTTATGGAGAATCAAGATCCTACCTCTACTCCTCCTAGGATGTCTTCTTTGTGTCTTTCTTGTGAATCTATTTTTAGTGTTGAGACAACTAACATGGTTTATCCAAAACCCTTGTTGACTATTAAAGGTTTTCCTCGCATTACTATCAAGGGTAAACCTAGGGATCCTTTGGATTTCTTCGATAACAAAGATTCTGTTTGACATGCTTATCATACAAGGAATAAAACTCAACCTAATTCAGTGATTCATACTTCTTTACCACCTTCTCAACTCATTCTTCCTCCTCCGCCCCATCTTTCTAGCAAGGAGTATGATTTCATATACCAATTGTGCAATACCCCTACCAAGATTTCCTTATGGGAGCTTCTTCAAACTTCACCTACCTACCATGAACCTTGCAAAAAGCTCTAGCAAATCTTCCCACTCCACCTCCTAATCAAGAGAACATCAATGCCATTAGTACACTTAAAAGGAAAAACATGATAAAGGTCATCGGTATAAGCATAACTGGTGGATGGCAAGGATACCCGACGAGATGAAAATGCCTATCATAAAATGATAAGTATAGAATTTCCCGATGAACATTGACAAGATTCAAACTGATGACAAGCATTATCGACAATACAGTATTGAGAACATTGTCGATGGAGAAGAAAAGGCATACCCGATAAACAGTTAAATTAAGGGACACTGGTGGAGTACAAAACTGACAGAACTGACAGAATAGGCCGACCATCAGAACCGACAGTCAGTTACAAAACCCGCAAAAAGTGGATTTGACTTTACATGTCAGATAAAACATTGTAATTCTATTTATAGAGTTTTTATTTGTTTTAAATATTTATTTGAGGGTCAAGCAAGTAAATTGTGATTTTTTTAAAGCATCCTAACAGATCTAAAATATATCTAACTAAAGATCAAGGTCAAGTTGTAAACCTTGGATCTAGAGTTAATTTGTAAAAGAGTGAATCAAGAATAGAGCAAGAAACTAGTATAAATAGATGTTGAATCATTTGTAATGTAATGTTACTTGTAATCATTTGAAAAATGATAGTAGCCATGGAGAGCATCTAAGTAGTGGAAGAGAATTCATGCAAACTATAGAAACAGATCAAAGCTATTATCAAGAACAAAGAAAGGCTACCGACTAGCAGAGATAAGGTATCACTCGATCACTCAAGGTGATTACATTTACATTGTAAGATTTACAAGATCTGTTATCAGCAATTAGAGATTGCATTCACTATCAAATCAACATTTATATTGTAGTTGCATTCTAACAAGTGCATCACAACTAAATTCCATTTGTAGAAGGTGGACTTAACCGTTCTTTGATAAATATCTTAACAAAGTGCACACCTAACAGTGTTGCTAAAGCTTCAAACGAAGTAGATCCTAATAGGTCTCCACTCTAATACTCTTAACAAGGTAGATCATAAGAATTGATCAATTGTAAGCCTTTACTGGCTCCCTTCTTATCTGCAGATAGTGAAGTTTTGTGGGTAGACATCTCCACCGCAGTTTTTACTTCCTAACAGGAGTTTTCTACGATATCATATCATGTTTTATGTGTTATTTGTTTTCATGAATGTTTCTTGAATGTTTATACATGTAAATAACTTATATTATGATTTCACATATATATAGAAAGATGAACAGATGGATAGGAATATACAAATCTGATGACTCAAAGGTTAATGGGCCAACCACATAAAAAGTTTTAGGGGTACTGATTCACCCCTCCCCTCTCAGTATATCATTCCAATAATTCCAAAAATTGGTATCAGAGCTAAGTCTCTTTCTTGAAAAGCTTAAAGACTTAAGAGAAAAGATCAACACAATGGAAAAGTACATACTAGACAAGACTATTGAGAATGAGCAATTACAAATTCAGATTTACTATGAGCAGTATAGAGAGGCGAGAGTAAGCATGAGAAATTTTCTTGATGAAAGAAAGATCATGGCAACTAAGATAAATGAAAAAGATTATCAAGAAGAGGAGATCCCAGATTAATTCAACTATGTTGAATCATCAACAAGAAAATCTTTAGACACATCAGTAGAAGAGATCACAAGTCTACAAGAAGTCGATCTACATCTGACAGAGAAAATCAAGATGCTGCAAATCAGTCAAGACACTCAGACGGTAAAAATGATTGATGTCATGAATGATTCAAGAAAAGCAGAATCAGAGAGAACATTGTCTATTGATGATAGGAGGAAAATCACTGAGAAGCTACAAGGAAAATAATCAGAGATTCAAAGACTTACTGATCATCACCATGAGATTACCAATCAGATTATTCTTATGAGTCAAGAGGCAAACAGATTAAATACTGAACTCATTGAAAGAATACAGATCATCGATGAGCTAAGGGAAGAGAATGAGAAACTAAAGCATGAAGTCAAGATTCAGAATCAGCACAACGAATTGATCAAGAAAGCTGAAGATAGCAATAAAAGAATGGATGATTTCCTTGACAGTCAAAGAAGAGTCAACAACTACATAGGAATAGGGTACGCCGACAATGGAGAATAATCTAATCAATCAGATCAAAGGAATGTTTATGCAACTCCAAGGACCAAGAAGCTGCCATGCAATCACTATGGAAAACCAGGCCACACCTCAAACATTTGCAGAAACAAAATGAAAGGTATTCCTCAATCACAATCTACTTTCATTGATAATTTCTATAAATGTTGCAAGCAAGGACACAAGGCATATGAATGTAGATCCAAGATGACAAAACCAAAGAAGAAAACCTGCATGGACAAGTACTATCCTACCTACAAAATGAATGGACATACATATCAAGAATGCTGGAAAAATAATAAGAAAGCATGGACACCAAAATAACTTGATAATGGCTACAAACCAACAATAGTAGGTAACTCATATGTTTGGGACTATAACACATGGCTAAATTTCACAGCATTTGGAAGGTATGGTCATATATCTGCCAACTATATGAGAAAATGGACTAGAAAAATAAGAGGATGGTTCAATCCAGGTATGGCATGTTTACATTGTCATAAGGTTGGACATGTGATAAAAGATTGCAAAGACTGACTGATAGAAACAAGCACTTATCCCAATGGAAACACCATTGATGAAATCAAGAAGATGAGAAACAAGATGTGGGTAAAAGCCACAAACATTGAAGGTGCTGGAAAAAGCAATGCAAATGATGACGCCCCATCCAATGGATCTGGTGGCATCACCATCTCCAACTAAGTTGCATAAGTAAGTATGGAACTGCATTATGACAAGTAATATTATGCATCAATTCCATTTACATATTGATCATATAGACAAAATTAGCATTATTGAAGATGCACTATATTGTTTCTTGTAAAATAATCATCGGTTAATGGGTACAAATTAGCATTGGTGAACACACATAGAAAAGATAAAACACTACTTACCAAAATATATCGGTCATTACACAAAATCAAAGTCGCTAAGTGTAAATCGACGGACGTTGGTAATCCTTAAGCCAACAAAAGTTGTCGTCGCCATTATACCGACAATCATCGGTAAAGTCACCAAAACTGCTAGCAATCCCGACACTTTGCACCTACACCGAAGATGTTATTTATGTCTCAACCGATGAACTCAGTCTCTGTATACTGATGAGTTGTTGGGAATTAATGACAACTTAGGGCACAAAAGTTATAAAAGCACAACGGAAGAACTCATTTCATACCCATGATTTTTGAGCAACCAAGCAGAGCGATTGAAGAGAAAATTGAAGTGTGACCTTAGCAAGATTCTAACTTAGCTCAAAGGATTCATGAGAAATCAAAGAGATTCAGTAAGTACCTGAATTCACCGACCACACTGATTAAATTATGAAAAGCCCTAAATTTTTGAAAACAATGGCATCTACTTCTAGAGTTGAAAAGTTGAAAGAAGATAAAAAGAAAATGACCAAGCTTATCAGTAGAGGCACTTGTGTTGAACCTAAATACAAGCTGCACCCATAAATCAAATCACAACCTGATGATTCTGGAGCATTCTCCAGAATCCCACCTAGGTTTTTGTTGGTAGAGGACGTAAGGTACTATATACATTGCAAGATCTCAAAATCAGGAGATATGGACCTAGATAATGCCTATAGGGCACTCTGTGATGAAGCTAGAAACTTGAAAGAAGAGCACAATAATATGGAAGTGAAAGGTCTCACAAATGCATTATACTTTCCCAAATTTTTTAAGACAGAATAGATAAAAATAGTTCTCAGCAAAATTCATAACCAGACTTTATGGCTCAATAAGCCAAAATGAATAACAAAGAATGTTATTCATGCAGTTACTGGATATCCTACAACCAAAAAACCACAAGCTCACAAGCACCCATCCCTGAAGGAAGTGGAAAAGCTAACTGGTGCAAAGTTAGGACAAAAGAGGATCTAGAAGACTAAGCTATGGTTGAAGCTGACATAGATGTGCAAAAGGGGAAAGAACCCTTGATTCCAAACACAATTGATGAAATATGTAAGAATATCTCAGAATCACCATCTATTTCTGATCCTAACATTAGGAAATGGTTAAAGTTTGATCTAGAGGATCCAAACAAGATTGAAGAAGCTATAATTGGAAAAATCTGCAAACATCATTATGTCCGCTACAATTCTCAGAATATGATGTTCCAAAGGAACTATCAGCAAGATTTTCTGCTAGATGGACATTTTCTCTGCATCAAGAAAAAGAAATAAGAGAAAGAGTACTTGTTATTCTGATGCCTTTAGATTCAAAGAAGGAAGAAATAAGTGAGATGATGAAGAAATATGAAAAGAAGTTCTCACCAAAAATGAGAGCATATGAATTTCTCAAAGGGAAGCTAATTGATCTTGATCAAGACAGGATTAAGAAGTGGTGCAAGATACTCAAAAATCCCATTAAGGAAGCTAGCCCAGAGAAGGAAAACATCATCATCAAGGATATACAAGATGACTCATCTATGGAATTGGATAAAGAAGAGAGTGAAATAGCAGGCCCCAAGCATACTAATGTTATAGATGAAGTATGGCCCGACACTACTCTTGACAAAACTCAGAGTGAGGAAAGCCAAAATCTACCAAGTCCAATTCATATTGACTTGAGTAATGAAGAAGAGGTTACCAAAGTAGATCTGACAGTAAAAGGTAACATAACTGATGATATCAATGATGAATCATGGTTGGATAACATTATCAATGACACTACAAGAAAAGACCCTGCAGAAGAAGTACAAAAAGATGAAGATATCAATGTTGCACAGGGAAACACCGACAGACAGGATACAACTATTGACACTACAAAGGTCAATACACTGACCAACATGAAAATTTTAATACAAGCTATTGACATTGAATCAAGTCAGGAGAAATCATCTAAGAAAGATGATGATATACCCAAGGACACAGGTAATGAAAAAAATCAAAATGCATCAGATACTCCAAAAGATACAGATACACAAATGAATGATGCAACCGACACTCAGCAAGAGGTTTCTACTGAAAAAGACAAAGGAGAAGATAATAAAATAGATGAAACATTGAGAAAATATGAAGAGAAAGAAAAGAGTGAAGAAGTCAAGCAGGATGAAAGAAAGAAAAGGACAATAAATCTATTGATACACCCAAGGCCAATGAAGAGACATCTTCACAAAACCAACTGGTGGACTCAGAATAGAAACAACAAGATGCCTCATCTTCTCAACCCTCACCCACACAATCCATCCAATCTCAAGGTCTACAAATGGTAGTACACCAATCTGCCAAATAGCCAAAGAAGAATAAGAAAGATATCTTGGTAGTCACACTTGATGAGGTAATTGAGATACCCAAGTGGGATGTATCCACTTTAGATACTGAAGCACTTCAAAAGTTTGCAATGATGTTTCAGAGAAAAGAAATTCAAGAGAAAATGAAAAAGGCACATAGGGAAGCCCAAGCACTTGATAAAGTAAGGGACATTCTACATCAACTTGTTCCAGATATCAAAATTGAAGATAGTATATTATTCATAGAACAAATAGCAGTTCTTATTGACGTCATCACAAATCAAAATGTTGATGCAGAGAAGGTGATGGAAGAACAAGCAGAGATGAAGTATCAACACAAACTAGTTGAGAAGATCAGCCAAGAAGTGGTAGAGAATAAGGTAAAGCTATCTGAACTAGCAAGTGAATTAGAACCTATGATTGTTGAAGCTATTACCTTAGTTCAAAAATTGTGCAAATTAGAAAAATTTGCAAAAGAAAATAGTGATAAGGTGTCACAAGTAGATTCAGATCTAACAGCTAGTGCACTAAGTTTAACCTCTGATGCAAACACAATAAAGTTGCATCATGAAAATATCATAGAGGTAAATAGATTGAGACACGAAATATGGTATGTAGAGACACAATTCAAAAATGACGTTACAGAGCTACAAGCTCAAATTTTGCCAAACCTCACCACTCTGCAACAACATATAATAGATGCACGAAATCTAATCACAACCCCAGAAATGTTTGTAGTAGACAACATATTTGACATGCATGTGAGGTTATCACTTGAGCATATGGCTCTTGAGAATTTAAAGGAGAAATGGGAGAAAATGGTGGAGGAAATCAAAGCCTCACACTCTCACATTTTTGACAAGCTGTAAGTACCTTTGCCCTCATTATCAAAAAAGGAGGAATGTATACATATGTACTAATATACTTTAGTAGAAAAAGGAAGAATGTATACATATGTACAAAATACTATATGAGAATATTTATAATGTATGTACAACAAGAATAGATATGTACATAAACTTACACTTACCGGCATATGCATAGGGGGAGTCATTTCATGACTAAGGAAGAAGTATACACAAGTGTACATACTAATACATCAAGTATGTTGCACATATTAGTTTTTGATACTAATTTCAAAGGGGGAGATTGATGACATTAAGTTTTGCCATTAGTATACTTAAAAGGAAAAACATGATAAAGGTCATCGGTATAAGCATAACCGGCGGACAGCAAGGATACCTGACGAGATGAAAATGCCTATCATAAAAATGATAAGTATAGACTTTCCCGATGAACATTGACAAGAATTAAACCGACGACAAGAATTACTGATGATACAGTATTGAGAACATCATCGACGAAGCAGAAAAGGCATACCCGATGAACAATTCAATTAAGGGACACTGATGGATTACAAAACTGACAGAACAACCTGACCATCAGAACCGACAATCAGTTACAGAACCCGCAAAAAGTGGATCTGACTTTACACATCAGATAAAACATTGTAATTCTATTTATAGAGTTTTTATTTGTTTTAAATATTTACTTGAGGTTCAAGAAAGCAAATTGTGAATGTTTTAAAGCATCCTAATGGATCTAAAACATATCTAATTAAAGATTAAGGTCAAGTTGTAAACCTTGGATCTAGAGTTAATTTGTAAAAGTGTGAATCAAGAATAGAGCTAGAAACTAGTATAAATAGATGTTCAATCATTTGTAATGTAATGTGACTTGTAATTATTTGACAAATGATAGTATCCATGAAGAGCATCTAAGAAGCAGAAGAGAATTCATGCAAATTACAGAAACATATCAAATCAGTTATCAAGAACACAAAAAGGCTACCGACGAACAGAGATAAGGTATCACTCAATCACTCAATGTGATTACATTTACATCGTAAGCTTTACAGGATCTATTATCAGCAATTAGAGATTGCATTCACTATAAGATCAACATTTATATTTTAGTTGCATTATAACAAGTGCATCACAACTAAAATCCTTTTGTAGAAGGTGGACTTAACTGTTCTTTGATAAATCTCTTAATAGAGTGCACACCTAATGGTGTTGCTAAAGTTTCAAATGAATTAGATCCTAACAGGTCTCCACTCTAATACTCTTAATAGGGTAGATCATCATAGGTTATCAATTGTAAGCCTTTACCATCTCCCTTCTTATTTGCAGATAGTGAAGTTTTGTGGGTAGACATCCCCACCACAGTTTTTACTTCCTAATAGGAGTTTTCTATGATATCATATCATGTTTTATGTGTTATTTGTTTTCATGAATGTTTCTTGAATGTTTACACATGTAAAGAACTTATATTATGATTTCACATACATATAGAAAGATGAACAGATAGATAGGAATATACAAATCTGATGACTCAAAGGTTAATAGGCCAACCACATAAAAAATTTTAGAGGTACTGATTCACCCCTCCCCTCTCAATACATCATTCCAATAATTCCAACACATTCTACATTCATTTGGTGAATACACACTTGTGGATCCACGGATTTGAATCCACCACAAGGGTTTCCATACAAGCAAGGTGAGTTTGTTCATTTGCTTTGTTTTACTTATGCAATTTTGATTATACTTTGAGGTTAATTCTAAAACTAGGGTTTGACCAAGGAAAACCCCTCCCCCCCAACAAACAAACCATTTTTCTTGCAGGGATAGGTTTGGAACATTGAATTAAAGTGCAGATCTAGATGCCCTTTTCAGAAAACTATCAGGATCTGGAAATAGATTTTCTGTCAGAGATTTTAGGTCATAATCGGAGGTCGATTCTGCCCTAGATCTGAATTGGAAATTTTGGGTCAAATTTGACATTGAATTGAAGGCCAAAATCAGAACTGAGCCAGATCTAAAAAAGATTTTTGGGTTTTGTAGATCTCACAGATTCAATTTAGGAACGCAAAAATCAATAGTTTGTGAGACTGTTTGATAGGATTTTCAGCCGGTTATTTTTTAGAGGTATGTATTTTATTCCATTTTCCTTTCCAAACATTTTCATATTTACACCCCTTATCATAACAATTAAATTTAAGGTGGATAATATGTGCATAGGGTCACTTTTATGAGAAAATCTCCATTTTTCTAAACCCTATCCATATTTTCCCTATTATATTTTGGTGAACCCATGATAGACAACTCTTTCTTTTTGGTGTTAGATTTGAATCTTATGTTATATCTTACATATACATTTATTTTATGCTCTTGCATTTATATTTCAAGAATAAAAAATCACAAATTTCTTTAAAAATACAAAAACATATACATTTTTCATGTTTGTAATGTTACTTTGTGTTCAACATGTATGATTTTTTTTTTGAATACTTTGATGAGGAATTTGTTGTGAAAGAGGATAGATCCCCTAATGAGATACATGGAAGTGAGGATGAAAATTGTTTGAATAAGATCTTCATGGATCCTATTCCTATTTCATCCTCCTCTACAACATCTTCAATTGACCTTTACCATAGGGTGTGTGCATGGTTACATTCATGTCCCACTATTTAAAACATTGGTACACCTAGAAAGACTTCTATTAGTGCATGTGATGTTGCTTTGTCCTCTCTTGTATTACCTTGTAAGGATATATTAGAGAAAGCAAATGACTTTAATATTTCTCTTTATGGAGATGAGTTGAGGATTGATGTTAATTCTCCTCCTAATATATGGTTTTTATATGAGCCTACTTTAGAATATAATTTACCTTCTTTCCCCTTTAGGGATCAAGATTTAGTGATTTATGGTGCTCCTACAAGGTGCTTTATTGATAGGGATTATAATCCTCCTATTTGGGATGAACCTTAGGATTTAATTGTTGATTACTCTCTTCCTCATGAAGCCATTGTGGATGATCCTCCTATTTGGGATGAACCCTTGGATAAAGACATTGATTTATACCCTCCTTGTGAAGAAGATTTGATACAAGAGGGTGATTTATTAATGGATGAAATATTCATATGTGATGGTGAATATTTTTCTAAAACACACTCCCCTTATGCAGACATTTTAGAGACAGAAGAAGATATTAATGATACTTTACCTCCATTTGGGATTTCTTCCAGTGATGAGGCATTAATGGAGAATGATATGAATTCCCTTAACACTCTCCCTCTTAGTGATAATCTTATGGAGAATCAAGATCTTTCCTCATCTCCTCCTAGGATGTCTTCTTTACATCCCTCTTGTGAATCTAATCGTGGTGTTGAGACAACTAACATGGTTTATCCAAAACCCTTGTTTACTTTTAAAGGTTGGCCTCGCATTACTATCAAGGTTAAACCTAGGGATCCTTTGGATTTCTTTGATAACATGGATTCTATTTCAAAATCTTATCATACAAGGAATAACCCTCAACCTAATCCAGTGGTTCCTAATTTACCACCCTCTCATCCCATTCTTCCTCCTCCACCTTGTCTTCCTAGCAAGGAGTATGATTTGATAAACCAATTGTGGAATACCCCTGCCAAGATTTCTTCATGGGATCTTCTTCAAACTTCACCTACCTACCATGAAGCCTTGCAAAAGTCTCTAGCAACTCTTCCCACTCTACCTCCTAATAAAGAGAACATCAATTCCTTCTTACAGTGCATGCATGTTACCTTGGGTCCTCCTGACATTGTATTTACTCAAAAGGATTTACCTTTTAAAAAGGTACAAAATCAATATGATGCTCTTATGGTTGTTTTTACTATCAATAAGTGTATTATTTGTAGGACCTTGAATGATAATGGATCTGGGCTTAATATTTGTAGCATGGACATGCTCAAAGTGATTAGAGCTGATCTTTCAACTATTCAACCTGACAATGTTCCTATAAGTGGCTTTGATAACAGTTATAAGAAAACTTTGGGCATCATTACCCTACCTATCAAAGTAGGTCTGGTCATCCTGAATACTCCTTTTCATCTTATACTTGGACCTCATAATTATAACCTCCTTTTGGGTAGACCTTGGTAATTGCATGAGATGCATGTTGTTCCATCCACCCTTCACCATAAAGTCAAGTTTATTCACAAAAACATGATATATACACTTCATGTCGATGATGTGCCAAATCCTTGTTTGAATATTCAAACTCACAATATTCCTATTCCTAATAGTAATCCTTCTTCCTCTAATGCTCTTCCTAGAGATGATTGGGTAACCTTGGATTTTAATCCTACCTTTATTGGAGAGTATAAGGTTTGTAATCTTGATTTTATAAAGCAACAAAGAAAGTTTGAACAACGAGCTTTTTCTTCTACTTCTAATGCCCTTTGTAATAACTTTGTCACTGCTTTTACCCACTATGAATCTATCAAACCTACTAATGATGACATAGTGACTACTGAATTTCCATTGACTCCTTCTGATATGGCTTCTTGTTATGGTCTTGGTTATCATTTACTAGTTAAATAGGGATTCCATGGTCAAGGATGTGGTAAGCATAAATAGGGAATTCAAATGCTCTTATAGAATGGGGGGCATGAGAATTCTTATGAATTGGAGTTTAATCCTCAATAACACATCAATGTTACCAACATCTCAAATAACACTTCAAAACATGACAAACCTATGAAGGAATTTGACCAAGAAGTTCTTTTGCCTAAACTTCTTCGTGCTAAGGTGATTACTAGACCTAAACGCAAAACAAAATGTAGTTCACACTTGAAGACTCTTCCTTTTTGTTTATATCATAGATTTCATGATCACTCTACTAATGAATGTCAAGCTCTACATTATAAAATTAGGCAGCTCATTGATAGTAAAATTATTTATATATCATGTGGAAATGAGTTGTATTTCAATCCTGTTTTCTCTAAATAACATTTATGTTCCTATTATGGAGCTCCACATTATGTAAACAATGTTAGCCTAATCCTTGGGGGCTTGTTGTCTTGTGTAGTGTTGTGAGAGATATAATAGGTCCCCTTTCATCCTTGTTCCTACGCTTGGGGGGAAAGGATGCCATCTCCTTCTTTTCTGCCTTTCCGGGATTCACTTTTCCTTGGTTAAGAAGTATCTATCTATTATGTGATATCCAATCATACATGAAAATTTTGGTTTTCATTAAGGACATATGTCCTTGATTGTAACCTATTTCTTTGTTTATAATTGGGTTTCCATGGTTGATAAATCTCTCACCTTGGAAATTGAATAGTGTGCTATCCCTCACAAGGGTTAGTTTTTCACTTCTTGCATGATATCTGTTTGCATTCATCCCTTCAATGGCCTCATAGGAGTTGTGACCTTCTTGGCTTGGACTGGGTGTTGTCTATGGATACTATCTTGATGTTGTTAAGGAAGGCTTTATCCTTGTTCTTTTCTTTCCTTAACATGTCAAAAATAGTATGTATTTTTCCATCTTAAGGAGGGGGGCATATATACGGCCTCCCTTGTTCTATATTATGTGTTTTTGTTCTAACCTTTTGTTTTGGAGCATGCTAAATATTGTGAAGGTAACACACATAATTTGGTAAATCCTGAAGAGATATGCATTCAATTACAATTGAATATGCTAAATCCCCAGAAGGTAAGGCACATAAGTTGCTAAATCCTGAAGAGATATGCATTTTATAAATGTATTCCATGGTGATAGAAGGATATGGATCCATGGGTACTTCATAAAAGCTATCAAAAGACACACTACATACATGCACAAAGCTTTCAGAAGGCACACAACTTTATGGGTTGACTATCAAGTGCTTTCTTGGTGAGCCATCCTATCCTTTTGTGGTTCACAATGAGATACACACATCTTACTAGGTGAGATAATCACTCCTCTCTCTCTCTTTCTCTTTGACTGGTGATGTCTCTCTTATCGTGATCTTAGGGTTGATAAATACTTAAGTCCCTGGAGGCTTGAGGATTCCTTTGTCCCTTTTGATTTCAATAAGATTATATTTTCTTCATGATCTCCTTTACCAAGAGTTTGCATTGAGTCCATACTCTTGCTAAGGTGGGGGCTAAATGTATAGTTGGAAAATGGAATCACTTCCATTGTGGACTGGTTTAACCTTCTAAGTAAGTGGTTTGGGGTCATGTCAAGCACCTTGAATGGGTCTTTGACTTAGATCTATCTTTCTCCCCTATTCTGCCCCATTTCCCACTTTTCTCCAGCCTGTTTCTGACATCCTAAAATGAAAAACTGAGATTTTTGACCTCTGGGTCAAAATTGACCTTTCTAGGTCAAGGTCGACCTCAACCTTGACCTAGGTCAAAATTAACCTTTTTCTGACCCAAGGTCCAAATTTCAATTTTCTAGGGTTCCAGATGTCAGGCTTCAGAAAGATTTAATTCCCGCTTTTGGGTCGGCTATTTTGGGTTCCGAAATGATGACTCTTATATTATTTAATATAGGTCCACTTCTAGGGGCATAGGTCTAATGGGAATTTAATTCTCCTATGAAGGCCTCTCTAGAAGATTGTGCCCTAGATTCATATATAACGAAGCCTTCTCCTCTCATTTTCTCGAAGACTTGAAAAAGTGAAATCTAGGTGTGAAGGACAAGCTAAGAAGCAAGATTTGAAGAAAGCTAAATATCTATTGAAGCATTCATCTACTCTCAAGAATTCAAGCATTCAAGCATCCAATTCATCAAGGAGATCCATTGGTAGTCATTGAAGGATTCAAAGCTCTATGGAGCTCTCTTGTTGAATATTTCTCCATCCACATCCATGCAAGCCTCCTCCTATTCAAAGATCCATTCAAGATTGGTGTTGAAGATCTAAAAGAAATTTGATTTGAGACATCCTACATTCTGTTGATGGGACTTTGTGACCGGTCTAATCAACAGATGATAAGTTGTCATCGGGTACCCCGGTACCAGCCAACTTCACTTGTAAAGGTTTTCTGGGGAATAAATTCTCTGGGCCTTCAAGCACCTAAGTTTCAGGTCTCGATAGTGCGGGGAGCTAAGTTGGGCAAGTGACTTTTTTGTTCAGGGGGATAGCTAGTTTTTGACTCATCTTCTTTGGGGATTTCAGTGATAGGTCAGGGTTTCCTACAAGCATGTTAATTTAACCAAATAAATAGAAAAATATAGGCTAGAGTTAAGAGTTCGTTACTTCTAATTATAGTTATGCAACATATTTCCAACATCAACAATGCTCTAATGAACTACACTAAATATTGAATGCATACAGAACCAACAGTTCATACATATTCAATAGCAAGGGGAAATTAGATCATTAATCTAACAAAACATCAGAGAAAAGGACATCAGAAACATATAGCACAAAAGATATTGCTAACTCAGATATCAAAACATCAACAACATCATTTCCAGAAACTGTTCTTCCTTCTTCATTAACAAAGTGTTCCAGGCTCACTGGTGTACATTAATGGCTCCAAGTGAGCATCTAACTACTAAGAACTACTGAGCATTGAGCTTGTGCAACTACTGAGAAATGAAACACTAATAGTATTGGATTGCAAAATCATCAATTTCTCCGACCCTGGAAATGAGGTCGGACTTCTTATTTATACACATAGTTTTTCCCTAAAACTAACCTAATCTAACTGTACACTCAACATTTAAAATATAATATCTGGTGGTTGGTACTATCTGCACCACTTACAATCACCTCAAAAAGAGAAGAGGTCTGACATGAAAGAGGAAGAAGACAATAAAATAAGATGGAAGAATCGGCATAGAAGGGAGTGTCAGGGTATTAACAAAAGAAATATGATCTTCCTGGAGTATTAAAAATGTGGCTCACTATCTTCGATGCACCAGGTAGTTAATGCTAGAGCAGTGCCTTGGGAGAATCACCTGTTAGAACCACCCCTCTATTTGACATGCTTTATCAGGATCACCTACCTACTGACCTCCTTATTAACTGCTTGACAATGACCAGTCATCTCCAGGGAACTTGGACATGGGTCACTGAAAGAATACAAAACTATTGGATCTGAAATTTTGGAGTCTGGGAGCTTACGCTCAAAGAATAATGAATGTTCAAAAATGCACCCTGCTAGTGAAAATCTCTGAAGTCCAAAGAACTTTACTATTCCTTATTTTTCTTGAAGGCCTCCAAAATTTGGCCAATGCCATCCTCATCTATGTCCTTGAGACTATCCCATCGGTCGTTGATGATTCTGAACCTTTCTTTAATATCTCCAGCCCCATCCCAAAATTCTTTAACTATCTTTATGGAGTCATTAGCTCAAAGCATCATCTTAGATATTCTTGACATTTTCCTTCTATCAAAGTCCCTGGCAGACTGATACCGGGACTCCATCAACTCATAAAACTTACTGAGGACATAATCCTTTGAGGAACAAATCTCAGTGGTGAAGGGATCAACTTGTGAAACCCTTCCAATGAATACTTTATATAGGTCCAAAGGATACCAGACCGTCATGATCTTATCTTTTAGGGTCGTAACCAGTTGCTTTCTTACCTTAATTTTGAGGCCAAGTCGGGAGTGCTGGGCTCGGAGAATTCGAAGGGTTCTTCTCCCAAAATTTTGGCCTCTATAATGGCTTCCTCCCTAAAGTTTATTACTTCTTCTAGTCTGGTTCTCCACTCCTCATACTTCTCTATGTCCTTTTTCCATAGGAAAATGGCACAGTTTACCTAGCCCAAAAGATTGCTGACCAGGTAAAGGTCTGGGAGTGTCATCTCTAAGAATTTCCTTATGGCCTTGATATGCTCCATGATCAACCCATCTACAACATGTGTCTTCTTTTTCATGGCCCTAAGAGAATCCATGTCACCCTATGGAAGTGGTGGTCCAGAGGTGGAGGCTTCCAAATGGATCTTGGCCAGTGGCTGCATAAGTTCTGCGAGAAGCTCAAGGAAATTTTCATTTTTCTCCCTTTCCTCCTTTAACTTATATGCCTATTTATCATATCAGGCCTCGACTTCCCGGGTGTTCTCTCTTAGAAGGTCCAATTGACCCTACTTATCTCTACTCCCCAGAGGCACTTCTATGATAGCATAGTCTTTAGCTCTTGTTATTTCTGCATCTATATCTAGGGGAGGGGTTGCAACTATTGCAACTATACTTCCTCCCGGACCAGTCCGAAGAGTATGGATGGTCTGAGCCTTTTTGGACTTTTTAGCCTCTTGGTTCTGGGCCATCATCTCAACCAAGGAGAGGGGAACACCTACTGCCACCAGGGATTTTCTTTTCCTGGACTCTACCATCCATTGTGGTAGCTGGGGAAATCTAGATTCCAAGGCCTGAGCATCAGGGCCTTCTTTAGAGTCTTATGGTGTATCCTCGATATCTACGGTCGCATCAAACACTTTTTCCCTTTCCTATTCCCTGGGGTTTTTGGTGTCTTCCGCCCTAGTGGCATTCTCTTATGTGGTGTCGGGGACCCATCTCTACTGACACTAGTATCATCCATATTACCAGGGTTCTCCCCATTCCTTTTAGCATCTATTGAATCAATATTTATATCTTTGGTTTTCTTCCCCTCATCTTTCTATTATTGTTCATCTTCGGCATCATTTGTCAGGACATCCTTCTCCATGGGCACATCCTTTGGAGGAGGCGGAGGTATCTGACCAATTTTTTACTATTGGGTTGCTGAGACTACCTTGCTAAATTTTATACTCTAAGGCATTTGATCGCCCAAATAAACTGAAGGTGTTTGGAGTGTGACGGTTGAAGGTACAGTAGATCCTGAATGTCCAGTTTCCCCATTTGTCGATTGCTCATCATTTGTTTGCCTTAGATTTGTCTCAGTCTCCTAGACTAGTGTTTCCTCCATGTCTTGTGGATCCTTTTGTGTCTCTTCTTGTTTTGGCTCCTTTTTAGGTTCTCGAACCTCCATCTCTGAAACCACTTCCTTTTCTAGTGTCTCCCCTTCATCAGTGATTATCTCTACTTCCTGCGAGGCTATTTCTTCCACCGCCTTTCCTATCTCCCCCTGTAGATTCATGAGCTCATCGGTCCCAAAGATGTCATCCAAGTTGTCATGTGGAGGGAAAGTCTCTGAGAGATTCTTTGGTTTAGGGGAGTCCAAAATAACTTCCACCGGGGGAACATTGGATATGTCAGGGCCCGTGTCTATTCTCAGCGGATTGTCTACCCTTTTCTTCTTCCTTCTTTACTTCAATGGGGCCCCGACATCTAGAATATCTATAGACTATGCCTCAGCCTCTATCTTTTGGCTCATGAGTGCTGCTAATGAAGGGGATCCTTCCAAGCGGGTAGATCCCACTGGAGTGATTGGAAGATCACAAGTGAGCTGGGAGCTTAGCTTTAGACTCATCTATTTGGATGCCTCCAGCTGATAATGAATTTTCTCCAAAATGGGGAGTGGACCTTGGGGAGTAACTTGGGGCGGGGTGTCTTTCTTTTCCTTCCCCTTGTCTTTACTTTGTCCCACGACTCTGAAGGTCGAAGCAGACCCCCACAAGATTGGATCCTTACGGGTGCTCCTCTTGCATACTTGTTCAAAATATTTGTGATTGTTCTCGATGATGTTGCGACTTACATCCTCAATTGCTAAATTCTCTAAGGTGTCCCAATCCACCGAAGGGAGATCCAACTTGTCAATCCCCTAATCTTTGTATGCCAGGTTCTCCAAAGGCCCATCATTTGAAAAATCTTTCAAAAAGTACCGAAGGCCGAGGGTCTTCATCATGCCTTTGGCCATCCACAAATACTGCCAAGCCCAGAGATCAAAACTATCCTGAAAATCCACCCAGAAATCTTCAATGTGAACTTTATGCGGTGTGGATGCCCAGGGCAGTGCCTCTCTTATCTTATCAACTGGATCAAAAAAAATTTGGTAAGGTGGAATTTTGCCAGTCCCAGACTTTTTAGTTCATTATCGGCTTCCTTACCCGCTATGAGGCTGCAAGAATAGTTCCTGCAAGTGGTTGGGAATAGAATGGATGTAACCTTCTTCAAGGAAACAAATGCATGGAGTTCTAGGATTTGCTTGTAGAACTCCAAAAGAATAATCCTATCCCCACAATGCCTAGGGAATAGGTAGGGCTTCACGGAGAACCCGGTTACCCAAATATAAGAATGTTGTTGGAATTGAATGAAATAATTATTTTATGTTCTCACCAAGGTCATCGCCTCTTGCGAAAAATGGTACCCAAAGTCTTGAGTAAGTGTCAAAATGTTATGGGAAATAAACATGTAATTTACCCTACAAAAATGGGGGAAAGAGGCTTCCCACTGAATCCAGGGATAATGTTCCCATGGGAAAAGTTGTTTGGGCCAGTTTCTGAGAATGCCCACTATCTACAAACCCTAAAGAGTGGATCTTTGTTGGGCCAGTGCCCATAATACATAGGAGGTCATGTAGAACTTTGAAATACGGAGGATATTCTTTAGCTGGAAGTCTACATGATTAGCGATAATGGTCACCCAGTTGAAGGTCTGACTATAGGTGGTGATGCAGTAAAGGAAATAATACATCCATGCCAAAAATTCCCTGACATGGGGCTCTCCAAAGAGCCTACACAAAATGATGTTTCCCGCCTATATGCATTCTTTGAAGTCTCCGCAGGGAATTTCTAGCTTCATCTTCTTATAATCCATTCTCGAGGACTTTAGCCAGTGAGTATTGAGATGTTTCCAGGCGAGAGTGGGAATTTCCTCAAACTCCTTCGGTGACACAGACTAGGAGATAATAATGGTTCCCTTGAACTGGGGGATTCCCAGCCCCGAAGCAAAAGTGGCGACATCCAAAATAACAATGGCCGCCAGGTAATTCAGTGGTAGAGAATCGACAAGCAAAACAACCCTAGTAGGAGCGTTTTAGTGTCTTCCCAATTGAAGGATCAGTTTCAGCGCTTGCACTAAGCAAGGGAAACATGCATCTTTGATGATATTGGAGGTGGCCACATTCTTCACCTTATCATCTCTGACAGCCCTCTATTGGTACATCGTTTGGACAAGGCCCTGCAATTCAGCCCATAGCCTGGGCTCTGTATCTGTGATCTCCTGCAGCTTGGAGTCCACTTTGGAGCCCACAAGAACATCCTCCATCAAGTATTTGGAGGTTAATGGGAGCTTGGCCAGCATCTTCTCTGCCTTTGTCTTTGTGGCTGCCTGAGTGGAGGTAGTTGGAAGCTCCAGATTTCCAGGAGGAGTTGTTACTTCATACATTTTGTTGGATAACCTGCAACCTGCAAGACTGGAGAATCGTCAATACATATAATATGATAAAAATATAAAATTGTTTTATGGACTCCAGGGAATTCACCGCCATCTCGCACCTATTAAAAGAATGTTAGTATGCATCATAATCCTAGAATATAACTGTTAACAACGACTGGATTCTGATTGGCACCTGGAGGTCTCAGGGTATTGGTTCATGTGACAAAATTGGATGAAGGCCTGGGGACTTCTAAGCACCCGAAGGCCAGAGAAACTATTCGTTATCGAAGTGACCAAGAAGTGAGCCGTACTTGGCTGACATGGGTTGTCATATGGTCATGCAATAAGTGATGTAATGGCCCTTAATGGTGATAGGAGTGTTGACACAAGTGCAATGAATGCTAGATGGGATGTTTTTTGAATGCTCACTCATCAGGAAATTAATCCCACCATCAATGATGAAGTGACAAAGGAGAGAGAAAACTACCATGGCTCAAACAAGAGAGGTGCCAAGTTTGAGCCAGGAGGACACCATGCCAGTGAGCTCAATACTTGGGCTTTAACATGCAGAGCATGATGAGCTTGCCATAGGAAGGGTTACTAGGACAATGTACAGACCAAAATATACAGGATAAGTTGGAAATGATGCAATTTACAAGAACTATTCTACCCTAAGGACTACCTACAATTTGCAGCAAGTTCAAGACATTTATGTAACCACCTGAATTTGGTATGTTCCAACTATGGACCCTATTTTCCCTAAGTGTGATCATACCCTCGATTATGTCCAAACAACCCTATTACTACTTGGCATAATTCTTCAAATCAATTTAATATCCTAGGTGATTTTTATCACTAATTTATATTAGTTATTATAGCCATACAATTCAAATCAATTCAAACCATTTAAATCATATCAAAATCAAATATGGCTATAGTATTTAATTATAAAGGAATTAAATAAATCCCTAAATCAATTACCCACTTGCAAAATAACCCCTTCCCCTAGCCTATTTAATTTAATTAAAATGGCTATAGTCCCCTAATTATTGAAAAGCAATTAAATTGTTTAAATAATTAATTCCTATTTTTGAAGGAATTAAATAAGTTTAATTCATTTAGTTAATATTCTCTTAAACCCCAACCTAACCTATCTCAACCACTTCTACCTTGGGTTCTAACCCATCTCAACCCATTCACCCTTGCTAATCGAATCCTAATCCTAATTCTAACCATAACCCACTTCCTAATGTTGTCACATTCCATTAAGGAATGATTAGAAACTCAACCCACTTGAGAAAGTCCACTTTCTCAAGCATGACTTTCTCAAGTCCACCTTCTCAAGCCACCCTCTTACACCCTTCCCTTGCTTCTTTAAGGCTTTCATTAATACCTTATTAATGAAGATGCCTTAAGCCTATGTCTCGTCCATGCCTTATTAATGCCTTGGGCATTAATGGTTCTTACACCTCCATTAATGAGTCCCTTAACTCATAAATGAGCCTTGTCTCCCCTCTCTCTCTCTCTCATTCTTCTATAAATAGAAACCATTTTTGAGAGCAAATAAGCCTTCAACTCATATCCTAAATGCAATGTTATGCTGTTAGATTAATCTTAGACACATATTTCACTTCTTATTTCATGCTTTCACATTGTTCTTATTTCCATTCTTAGAGCTAGAATGCATGTTTTCTCTTCATTTAGCTTGTTTTAAACTAAAATCCTTCATGCTAGGTCATATATGTCACTGATTGTAGCATAATCTGAGGGCTATTTTGTTACTAATCACACTCTTCTTAGTTAGAAGGTAATAGGTCGATATTAGTTGGTTTTACATGCTTATCTAACATTTTTGAACTAATGCAATGACTTATTGATGTGTTGTGTCTCTCTCATCAAGTACATAATACACACACACATTTATAGCTCCCACCATGGGGCAAGATTTCCAACTTGACCTCATTTTCTAACACTTTTTTGCCAATTTGCATGCTCACAATTCTGTCACAGGATCATTTTTAACCTTTTAGGATCGCATCCGAGATTTCCCGGATTGTTTTCAGTTTTGGCTCGCATCTGGTAAGAAAGGGATTGGATTTGGTAAGGAATCTTGCATACAGTATGTTGCATCACATTCAATAAAATTTTAGGCTCGCATCTAGTTAAAAATCTTGTGCATTTTGTTTGCCTAATCCTAATATTTTGACAAGTTGTGCTTTTGATATCTTGTAGCTTAACAAGTGTTTGCATGTTATTTTTGGAGGTTTTCATGGGAGTTGAACTAAACACATACTAACTCAGTTTTTCAGGTTGCCAACCCCCCATCTTCACTTCTATTTACTTGCTTTCCAAACTTAAGACCATTTCTCCACACTTGCTAAAACAACCATATAATATGCTCTTTTCCTCTTGAGGAAAATTAGAAAGTCGGACATTGTCTTATCATTTATGATGGAAAATGGGGGTAAATGAACAAGCAAACACATCATCTAATTCAATTTAGAAATAGTAAATGAATATCACAAATCACTAAATATGTGGAATCAAAGAACAAGTTCAATCGTTTAATTCTTTTTGGATTAGTAATTGAACAAGCAAATCATTAAATTTTGTGGTTAATTGAACAAAGCAAAATTTCCTTTTCAACCATCCTATTTTCTTTAAAATAGGAACAACTAAATCGAGCTCAACATAGCTTGAAGGAATGAACTTTGCTTTAAGTGTTTTGGGAGAAAATAGTTTAGATTAGGAGAGTATGCTCTTCTTCTTCGGAAGAATCAGAAATCCAGACATCCAAAGCTCGCCAATCCTGGTTACATACATTTAAATAGTAGAGGGCCTGCCGGTTGAGAAAAAAATCTCTCGGGAACGACCCAAGTGAGGACAAGTTTTACGCCAACCCTTCCAACTCACTATAAATAGTTGCTTCCTCATAGGCTAAAGCCTCGAAAGACAGAACTGGTTTTGTTCTTGGAATTATGACATCATTCCTTGAACATATCTGGGTATATGTAGAGCAGAGTTTCTTGAGTCTTGCTTGCGAGACTACATATGATCAAGTACTCATAGGGCTATATGCCTAAATTTTTCCTTGTGCAATTCTATGGGGGACAGTTTTGAACAGATTGCCCAATAATCTACAACAACTTCAACTGAAAGAATTCCCGATTCATCCCCAAAAGGGTGATAATCTTTGTGCAATGAAAAAATTAATTGCCCCAAGACACTCATCATATTGTGCCCTCACTTGCATTTGGAGTCATCTAATACAGCATCATGACTGGAGCCATTGTGTTCTTGGTGATGGTTGTATTCTGATTGGCATTTGAGTGTGTACCTGAGTCAACAAGAAAAGATTTTCATCCTCCACCTAGAAAATAGGAAAAGATGAGTGTCTGTTTCAGCCTCTTAACAATGCAAAACTGTTTGATGTGTTCAAAAGATCATTAAAAAGATAAGCTCCTCAAAACAATCAACAAATCTCAAACCCTAGATTACAAGTGTTTTTCACACATTACGACACCTCCTAACGCAATCTAGAAACAAACACCTTCACGCACTTCGAGAATGAACTTTTTAGAACTGACCAAAACTGACAAAAGCATCATAAGATTGCATCATGTATTTCCCAAGTCACATGTAGTGTTTAAGATCACATTTGGTATTTAGGATCACATTTGGTTAGCAAGTAGTCACATCCAGATTCTAGGATCACATCTGGTACCATCAGAGGCTCGCATATGGGAGCTCATATTCAGGACAGTGGGTACCTATAGAATTTTTTCTTAGAAAGTCTTAGTTGATTAGGATACCCTTTTTTCTCTTTAGCTGGTTCCTATTGTCTCTTTTGGTCTCCCTATTGTAATTTCAAAGCACTTTCGAAACGTCCACCTTGCATGCTTAGTCAGTCTTTCATGATCAGTTCAATACATGTGGTCTACCCACTTTCTAACAACAACTTGGTTCCCAGCTCACTATCAGAGCATTCTAACCCTCTGACACTAGAATTATTTCCATCCACCAACAACAAATAGTTACTTTTACCTAGACATGCCCACTTGAACGATCTAAAATCCTTACTTGCACTATTGGGAAATGTTAACAAAGTTGAGAAACAAACTTCATGGTTAACACAAGATGCAACCAGTACACAACTAAA
>MU224395.1:1217954-1229214 GCA_018584345.1 Thuja plicata
TCATGCTCTCGGTAAGAGTAGAAGCTCGGTCCATACTAGTCCCGAAGTGTAGCTTGGAACTCGGTAGCTACGGTGACTCGGTAGATACATTGTCACTCGGTAACCACTGGTGACTCGGTAGTAACTGTCTTCTCGGTTATCTTCAACTGATGACTCGGTGACTACCGTCTGCTCGGTAACTGCTGTTTTTCTCATATGCTCGGTGACTGCCTTACTGCTCGATTTGAACTGTTTGATCGGTGAGCTTTACTGAATGCTCGGTATAGGCTGTGGGCTGAGTGATGAGCTCGGTAAGCATTCAAAACCGAATAAGTGTTTTCACTAAGTGCATTCACTGATGCCAAATGTATCATTATTCCAACACTTTGGGGGAGACTCTTGAGACTGTTTTGAAAACATTGGTTGATAACAAAGTTCTTACAATTCTCGATTCTAAACCGTGGGAAGCAATGGTCAAACCCAGGAAGTGGGATGATAACTCCTATTGTGTCTTCCACAAAAACAAGGGCCACAAGACTAATAATTGTCTCAAACTCAAACATGTCATCCAAGACCTCATCGAAGGAGGTAAGATCAAAGTAGATGGACATACTACCAATCAGGATCATACAGCATTCAACAAACCCTTTCCTAATTACAACCAAGGAGAAACATCTAGAGGGAAAGGTAATGAGGTAAACTACACCTATTCTAAAAATGACAATGTGATTAATATGCTTAACATTAAAACTAAATCCATCAATGTGATCACAATTAAAGGTGTCTCATCTCATTCAAATGTTGTAACATGGAGCCAAGCATAGATTAAAATCAAAGGACCTCCAAAACTGACATCAACGTCAACATCCAAGGTTCCTATTGTGACTATTCCTAAACCAGCAACAAAACACATAGTCACTATCCCCAGAGAAAAATATGACTTGGTAGACCAATTACAATGAACCTTTGCCAAAATTTTCATCTTCAAGTTGCTCAAGATATCCACGGTACATAGAGAGATCTTAGAACAAGCTCTACACGCTGCTAATGTTCCAAAAGATATCAATATAGGCATATTTCAAGCGATGGTCAATCACATCTCAGCACCACACTACCTCTCCTTTTCTGAAGAAGATGATAAGTCATTGACACATCCACACAATCAACCCCTCCATATTGAAGTCCTTATTCATAAATCCCATGTTAGACGTGTGTTGATAGATGGAGGCGCGGGATTGAATACCTGTACACTGGATCTAATCAGGAGACTAGGTCTCTCAGAACAAACAATTGACACTAGAAACCAGATAACCATCAAAGCTTATGATGAGGAAGAAAGATCCTCCAGAGGTCTTATTACTCTACCTATCAGAGTCAGCCCAATTGAGAGGAACGTCATATGTCAAGTTCTGGATTTACCATTGGCCTACAATATCCTACTAGGTAGACCATGGATTTACAAAATGCAAGTTGTACCATCCACTTACCACCAATGCATAAAATTCCCATGTAATGGGGTGGAAGTGATGATTCCTATAGATGCTAACTACACTTGCAACAATATCAAAGTAGGTAGCATGATCCCACACAAAAAAGAGGCTATGGATGTAGTTTCTCCTGAAACAACCAAGGACATGGTTATGAAGAGTTTTAGCAAAACCTTGAAACTTGAAGAAACAAGTATGGGAGAGTACAAGCTGGACCTGACTCCCTCGTTAACAGAACTTCCGGTGTCACCAAGATCCTATGAAAAACCTTCATCAACATTCACACCTCTATCATTTAAAGAGCCAGAAGTACACAAGGTGACTAGCATGATAAAGGCATCCACATCTTCTTTAGATAACACAGAAGAACATGCAGTCTTGGACTGGCTTTACAAGGGAGAACCAATGGAATCTGAGGTCAAACATGTGAAAATATCCCTAGAACAATATGGAAAGGGATATGATTTCCTCACATGAATGGGATACAAAGGAAAGGGACCTATGAATGACACTGGACGAGGCATCATTGACCCTATACCCATGGAGTTTCACAACAACAGATATAAGATAGGACTGGGTTTTAATACTAAAAAACCCGCTTCCAAAGAGAGTCCACCTTCTGAGACAGGGAGCGATAAGACAGATGAGATAGTACTAGAACCATGGCCTTATGAAAGATTATTACATGTTGATATAGAAAATCATAAATATCAAGGAGAACAATATGTACCTAGCTTTGAGGTACCACAGGATCTTCACACTCCTTTACTAGCACAACCTCTCATTCAAGAGGTAGGAGACACCATAGCAACAATCACTCAAGAGGTACCCCAGCCACAAAATTTACATCCTAACTGGGGGCAATTGGTCACAATTTCACATGTCCTCGATCTACCCCACTTTGATCTACAAGCAGCTAACTGGGTACATCAAATAACCATTGTTGAATATTTAAAAAAATCTAATGATGATGTCATAGACTCTCATGACTATGAATGGGATTGGCTATCTATTGCCTCTGAAGATATTGGAATAGACACAATTCACGTGTTTGCGGCTCCCTCAGCTCCTAGAAAATTATCTGACACTTCTCTCAATGATACTAATCCTCCTGAAGTAGAAGAAGAGTTCATTCCCCCAATCATTGATGGAGACACTAGTGAATACATAGGTCTGGAAGGATTTCATAGGCCACAAGCAAGAAACCTCCATTTACAAAGAGATAATGATGAGATTTCTACTGACGAGTCGCTAGATTTTGATCCATGTATGACCAATTATGACCTTTTTAATGACGATCTTACTCTTATTAATGTAAATATTGAAGAAATTAACTTAATAGATCATGTCATGTCGGTTAATGGTTTTGATGTTAACGCGATGTTGTCCTTTCCAAAAACTGATTCCCTAACATTGATACTTCTAGACCTAATTGATTGAACTGAAATGAATCCTAGTCCTATCCTCAACTTTTCCAATAACCACTCCCTAGCTTGTTATCTCAATGCTTGTGAACCATATCCTTCTTCCACCAATGCAAGGAGCGAGAACATGTCATAGGAGGATATCAAGTTTCTTAGTCACAAACTGAAAAATAAAAAGAAAAAGCAGACTGATGGTGAAAACCACTCTGTGGCAGTATCAGATCCCAACATAGTAAAGAAAAAAGATGTATCCAATGGTGAAAACCTTTTTGAGGTGCCAAAGGATGAGACTCCTGATATCCTCCCTAAACACTTTCAAGAAAGATCTTCGGTATTGATTGAACCAACACAGCCAGTAAACTTGGGCACTGTTGAAAATCCTCAAATAGTTCACCTGGCACAATCTTTATCAGAAGAAGAGAAAGTACAATTCACAGAGTTCCTGAAGGAGAAGAAGATCAACTTTGCATGGTCTTACACTAATATGCCAAGGCTAGATAATAATCTCATCATGCACCACTTATCTATAGCTCCCGAGATCAAGCCCATAAAATAAAAACTTAGGAAAATGCATCCTCATGTTGCATTATTGGTAAAAGCAGAGCTAGAAAAGTTGTTGAAAGTTGGATTTGTTAAAGTCATTTCCTATGCAAGGTGTATCTCCAATGTGGTTCCCATTTCTAAATCTAATAAATCTATCAGGATTTGTACGGACTTCAGAGACCTAAACAAAGCATGTCCAAAAGATGACTTCCCTCTACCAAACATTGACATGATCATAGATCTTACAGCAGGCTTTTAGATGTATTCATTAATGGATGGATTCTCAGGCTATAATCAAATCAAGATCACCTCTGAGGATCAAGAGAAAACCACATTCACATGCTCATGGGGCACCTTTTATTGGAATGTCATGCCTTTCGGGTTAAAGAATGCCAGTGCAACATATCAAAGAGTCATGACGACAATATTTCATGACATGATGCACAAGAACATGGAGGATTATGTCGATGACACATTGGCTAAATCTAAGGAGAGAGGTACTCACATTGCTAACCTAAGAAAGATATTGGATCAAATGGAACAATTCCAACTCAGGCTCAACCCAAAGAAATGTGCCTTTGGGGTCCAATCAGGGAAGCTCCTAGGATTCATAGTATCACCAAAGGGAATCAAGGTAGATCCTGCAAAGGTAAAGGCTATTCTAGAGATGGCTCCTCCACATAACATCAGTCAAATGAGAACGCTACAAGGGAGACTTTAGTCTATCAAGAGATTCATGTCCCAACTTGCCGATAGGGCACAACCCTTTACTAAGCTACTACATAAAGGGGTTACCTTCAAATGGGATGAATACTGTGAAGCAAACTTCAGAGAATTGAAAGGGTACCTGGCTGCTCCACCTATTCTTATGGCATCTATTAATGGAAAACCCTTGCTCCTATACATTTCAGCTACAACTACATCCCTGGGAGTCTTACTGGCGCAAGAAGATGAAACAAAGAAAGAACAAGCTATCTACTACATTAGTAGAACACTAGTCACTTATGAGCTCAATTACAACATTATTGAAAAAGCATGCTTAGCAGTCGTCTTTGCATTACAAAAATTGAGACACTACATGCTCTCTCATACAGTAAAGCTCATTGCTAAGATCGATCCTCTAAAGTATCTTTTGAGTAGAACAACATTAACAGGATGTTTGGAAAAATGGATCTTGATTCTAAGTGAGTTTGACATTGAATATGTAGAACGGAGAGCTATCAAAGGACAAGTACTTGCAGATCAATTAGCTAATTCACCACTCCAGGATGATGAACCACTACTAATTGACTTCCCTAATGAAACAATCATGCATCTCACTGAACATCCCTGGAAGATGTACTTTGACAGTTCATTCACTCAATAAGGGTCTGGAGTAGGGGTCCTCTTCATAACTCCAAAAGGATACAAGATTTCCAATTCTTAAAAATTAATATTTTCATGCACCAACAATATTTCTGAATATGAAGCATTGGTCAATGGCCTCAAGCTAGCTATGGAATGGAAGATCATTGAATTACATGTGTATGGTGACTCCCAACTAATTATCAATCAAGTCAATGGGGAGTATCAAACAAAAGATGAAAATTTGATACCTTACAAGCAACTAATTAATGATCTAAAGAAGTACTTTGTCTTCATCACCTTCCAACAGATACCAAAATCTGAGAACAAGGCTATGGATGCTATGGCTACCTTGGCATCCATGTTACAACTGGAGGAGCATCAATTCCGCTATGACTTCTTGGTGGAAGAAATATCCTATCTTGCCTTTGCTAACCCTGAATATCAGATAATATGTACCTTGAATACCCCAGACCAATCTCAGTATGCCAATATCATTGCTTACCTTTCTGACCAAACCATTCCCACCAATTTATCAAGAAATGAGAAAAGATCCCTGATTAGGATAGCATTGTGTTATGTCCTCATAACTAACAACCTATATCGACGTGATCTCAACGGTAGACTTCTTCGATGTTTAGAACTCGAAGAGTCCGATATAGCATTAAAAGATGTCCATGAAGGCGTATGTGGATCACACTCGAATGGCTTTTCATTAGCCAAGAAACTACTCAGAGTAGGCTATTATTGGTCTACCATGGAGAAAGATGCTATTCAATTTTCAAAAGCATGTCTTAAATTCCAGACACATGGAAACCTTATCCATGCTCCTGCCAGAGAACTTATACCTTTCATAACACATTGGCCATTTTAGCAATGGGCCCTTGACTTGGTTGGAAAAATATATCCCAACTCTTCAAATGGACACAAGTTTATCATTACAACCACTGAGTATTTCACAAAGTGGGTCAAAGTCGTGCCACTAGTCAAAGTCATTGGCAAACAAGTGGTTATGTTCATTCTGAACTACATTATTTGTAGATATGGGATACCCTCTTCAATTGTAACAGACAATGGGGGCCAATTTAGAAATCAAGACATTAATGACCTTTGTGAACAATTTCATATTACTCAACATTTCTCCTCAATCTATTACCCTCAAGGTAACGGACAGGCTAAGGCATCAAACAAGAATATTCTCAAAATTCTACACAGAACTGTAAGCAAGTCTGGCAGAGACTGGCATCTACAACTAAATTTGGCACTATGGGCCTATAGAACAAGAATAAGAACACCAACTGGAGCCATGCCATTTTCTCTAGTCTATGGCGCTGAGGCAGTACTACCTATTGAGGTTGAAATCCCATCTTTGCGGATATCTTTACGAGGACTGTTACTGATGAGCAGTACCGCATAAATAGGGTGAATTCTTTGGACTTGCTAGATGAGCGCAGACAACAAGCTTTTGATCACCTCAAGGTATATCAATCACGTATGTCCAAAGGTTACAATAAAAAGGTCAAACCATGCAAATTTCAAGTAGGAGATCTCATCCTCAAGGAGAATCCTAAGAACTAGCCTAACAAGGAGTAGAAAGGGAAGTTTGAACCTAACTGGTTGGGACCTTATGTTATCACTGCTACTTTTGGAACTGGGGCTTATCAGTTAGCTACACCTGAGCGAGATTTTCTTCCAGATCCTATCAACACTCTACATTTGAAGTGCTTCTACGCTTAATGTTCGGCTAGCAGAGCCTGTACAGCAAAAATTTCTTGCAAAAACACCAAAAACATTCAGAAAATTGATCCTAAAGAAATTCAAAAATAGTGGAAAAGATCCTACCAAAGGGATATCCTTGGTGAAAACTTGGTAAACAGGGACCTTGATACTACAAAAACATTCAAAAAAAGCAAAAATAGAAAAAAAATTGAAAAAGGAAAAAGTGCCTTGATGAGCACCTGGTAAAACAGGCATCTTGGTAGCAAAAAGAAAGAACAAGATCTTGCCAAGTGGTGAAAACCTGGCAATCAGGTGTCACTTGTGTTTCGCGCTCCATCTATCAATACACTACTTATACTAGGCCTTCATAATTTTTTCTGTGCTCATACGCTGACTTCATCTTCCTAAATGACTATCTTAATCTCACTTGGGATTTGTCTATCTTTACGTCTTAGGAATAAGTCATTCTGCACTGGGGGTTTAAGAGAATATTATCTTAAACTCCAACCTAACCTATCTCAACCACTTCTACCCTGGGTTCTAACCCATATCAACCCATTCACCCTTGCTAAGCTAATCCTAATCCTAATTCTAACCCTAACCCACTTTCTAATGTTGTCACATTCCATTAAGGAATGATTAGCAACTCAACCCACTTGAGAAAGTCCACTTTCTCAAGCATGACTTTCTCAAGTCCACCTTCTCAAGCCACCCTCTTACACCCTTCCCTTATTTCTTTAAGGCTTTCATTAATACCTTATTAATGAAGATGCCTTAAGCCTATGTCTCTTCCATGCCTTATTAATGTCTTGGGCATTAATGGTTCTTACACCTCCATTAATGAGTCCCTTAACTCATAAATGAGCCTTGTCTCCCCTCTCTCTCTCTCTCATTCTTCTATAAATAGAAACCATTTTTGAGAGCAAATAAGCTTTCAACTCATATCCTAAATGCAATGTTGTGTTGTTAGATTAATCTTAGACACATATTTCACTTCTTATTTCATGCTTTCACATTGTTCTTATTTCCATTCTTAGAGCTAGAATGCATGTTTTCTCTTCATTTAGCTTGTTTTAAACTAAAATCCTTCATGCTAGGTCGTATATGTCACTGATTGTAGCATAATCTGAGGAATATTATGTTACTAATCACACTCTTCTTAGTTAGAAGGAAATGGGTCGATATTAGTTGGTTTTACATGCTTATCTAACCTTTTTGAACTAATGCAATGACTTATTGATGTGTTGTGTCTCTCTCATCAGGTACATAATATACACACACACTTTACATAGGAGCTTGCAAGAATTTTCAACATTTACACCATTGTACACCATTTACAGGGCAGAAAATAATGCGAGGAAGGTGGAAAACCTTCTTGTGGAGCCATCTCGCTAACGGGAGGTGACAACAAACTAGAAAGCAAAACAAAACAAGAACGGGGACAAAACTACAAGAGAAAAACAAGCCCAAGCACAAACAAAAAAAAACCATAAAGAGGAGAGCCAAAGGACATACCTTAACAGCAGAAAATGTGGGAGGAGGAGCATGGGAGGTGCTCTACAAACTAGGAAGCTTTCATGGACCACGAACACCCACAATCTCACAAGGAATCCAAGGAACACGCATGAACTCGAGTATCAGCTTAACTGCAAGGCACTGTTAAAATTGCAAAGAAATTCGCACTTAATTTGCAATTTCTCTCTTAATCACTCTGGGTAATCTTGTTCACGGTAAATGTGAAAGTGACAAGTACCTCTTTATTTATACCCCTAGGGTAAAATCATCCCGCTCTCCTTCCGCAAACCCTGAGAAAGGAAAACCCCTCCGGACTCTAGGCCTGGGGATCCTATGTAAACGCACCCTCTAACAAAAGAGGAAGTGATGATAGAGAATCCCAGAGTCCAGAAATCCGGCTGACACAAAAGACAAAAACACTCTGAGACTGGGTTCCGGAGAAAGGAAAACCAAAAAGCAAAGAAAATGACCCTTGAGGGAGCAAAGGTCGGAGGAAAAAAAATGGAAAGAAACAAGGAAAAAGTGAAAAGGGGGGACCAAACATTTTTCCTACAAAATGTAGGGACGGGTATGCAGGGCATAACAAATGGTGACTCACTGGGACGAATGTCTTTGCGCATTTGAGAACTATAGAATCTCTGGTTAGAAAAACTAGAACTTATCTTTACCTAGAGTATTCTTCTTGCAAGGCACGAGGTGTCTAAGAAAATCTGACTCATCAATGATTCAATCTTTTGGTCCTTCATCAGTTGTGAGGTGTGTGATTTGAAAGAAAATCAAGCCGATGACTTCCGGGAAAAGCAGAGAGGAGGCATTGAATATATCAAACCAAAATCATCACATCTTTCATGATCCCCCAGATCCTAAAATTATCCATTCTTTAGTTATTTTATTTTCTTTTCTTTTGAATATGGGAAGCGGTGCTCCTCACTAGTACATTTGAGACCTCTATTCAATGTCTATGCATCACAATTAAGACACTACGCCGTCGAAAAGTGACGCCAACCGGTGTTGCAATTTTAGTGGCAGAATCACTGATGATAGCTATGTATGTCTTTATTGCAACGGTCATGACCATTGCAATATGCACCAACTATGAGGGTTAGTATTTTATCATTACACATTATGTGTGTCGCCATTACGATGGGTATGCAACAGAGATGTTGTACATGCGACATCCACCTGTCGGACTATTCTGACATCTAGACATCACGTGTAGTGTTTTGGCATTGGTCATCCACTAAATATCGTCTCAATTGTGACGGTATGCTATGTTTTAAAAAAAATATTTGTCGTGTGCATGGAGTGGAACCTTAAAATATTGAGCTTTTCTTTGTTTCGAGAATAGTTTAACATTCTCTACTTAACAGGGCCAACCACGTGAAGGTGGAAGCTCATCTGGCCCCTCCTAGGAGTCTCTTATGACCCTTTATGGCACTTTAAGATCTCTACAATGTAATATTTGGGATCATAAAGGGTCATAAAGGGTCATAAGGGATCCTGGGACACAACAGCTAAGAAACATAAATGTAGATATCATGGTCACAATTGTTTGGAGACACAACATAATTGAGTGGTATACCCAGACGATGCAATGCAACCACTACTCCTCCAGTTCTAAGTTGGCACTGCAGGATCCAAAAACTATCGATAACGAATAAATTTAGAGAGCAGAGGAGGAAGACCATAACGACCAAAATAATATAGGGATCCTATATTATTTCGATCGTTATGGCCCTCCTCCTCCACTCTCTAAATTTATTCCTTATCTATGGTTTTTGGATCCTCCATTGCCAACTTAGAACTGGAGGAGTAGTGGTTGTGTTGCATCGTCTGGGTATACCACTCAATTATGTTGTGTCTCCAAACAATTGTGACCATGATATCTACATTTATGTTTCTCAGCTGTTGTGATATCTACATTTATGTTTCTCAACTATCTATAATATATAGTGTTAGAAGGCCCCAGATGGACATAAATTCAATGTACAATTATGGTCTTGAATAGATAAAGTGGAACTCGAATTTCAGCAAGGCTGGGAAAATTTTGTGCATAATTATGCACTTTTTCTGAAATTCCAGTTTCAGTTTATCTTGACAAGACCATAATTGTACCATTGAATTTCTGCCCATCTAGGCCTTCTAACACCATATGTTCTCCTAGTTGTTTATGTTGTGTCTCCAAAGAATTGTGACCATGATGCCTGCATTTATGTTTCTCAGCTTTTGTGAGATTAAAATTCTTCTAAGGAACGTATCATGTCTATGTGGAACTGCATACGATCATCACCAAAGGGGGTTCCAGATCAGAGAACTCCCTTTCACTTAATAATTATGAAGCCATCAATGGTATACTAATTGTTTAGGATTGTAATTTTTCATTGATGGCTTCAAATTACCAAGCAAAAGGTGTACAAAAGACTTAGCAACCTCCAGAGTCTTTTGCTTGAATTTATGCCCATCTGGGCCTTCTAACACCATATGGAATGTGATGTGTTTATAGAAGAGATCAGACTCCACCATCATCACTGCCTCACTTCCTGATTTCGTTGAAGCAACATCAAACTCCACTATCATCACAATATGATCACTAAACAATTTTGTATGTCTTCTACTTTTAATTTGGGTTGTTTTCATTCTTGTTTTAGGAAGTTGGGTGATCCTTGCCAATGTCTTTGGGGTTGAATCCAGTATGCTCCTGTATGATCCAAAACCTGCAAGGAAGAAAAAGATGAGGTTAGATCCAAATTATCTAAGAAATTCCTTGCACCCTATTAGTGATCCTCGTCTATAATTATGCATGTGCATAGTCAAGCCTTACACTTCTAAAAGGAACAAGGATAAAATTTACAACAACCCATCCAAGATATAGAAAATCATAACGAAGTCATAAACAACAATAAGTTCATGAGTTTATCAAAATATGTCCAATGTATCTATATGAAATTCTAAAAAAGTTTTAGTATCTACAATAGCCCTGTGTTAATCACATTTATGCATATGGTCCCAACAAAGTATTGCACAAAATACACAAAGAAGGCATCGCAGAAACATGATTTCTGCTTTCGCCATTGAAGCAATCTTGACAGCACTAGCTGCCTCTCGAGCCTTTCACAAGTTGTACTCATTTCCTACATCAGGTATAGATGTAGATGGGGTAGATGTAAATGTGGTTTCATCAACCCACCGAAAGTATTGACATCCACTATTTCCCTGCAATACCAAATCTACATCAGTTCTTCCTAAAAT
>MU224395.1:1253715-1309449 GCA_018584345.1 Thuja plicata
TTTCTAACCATACATCATTAAATTCTAACTCATTTAATCTTTCTAAATAAACTGCAGAAACCAAATATATATACTCAAATGTCTCATAAAATGCTACTAAATAATAATCATAGTCCATCATAAAATCCAAGGCGTCAAGCAATAGTCCTGTCAGTCTAACATAGAAAAATTCTAGGGTGGGCATTACATATCACATTTGATCTCTTTAAGTAATTTAACCTAAGATAATTTTAAACATTAATAATGAGCATCTCACATACAAGCATATAAGTCTATCAGGTGGTCCTTTTAGCATTAAGGTCCTAAACTATCTCTGACACATATGGAGATATAAAGGAACGTATTTGTGTAAATATTATTATTTCCCCTATTAAAATAAGAAGTTATGGTGAGTTCTAAGAGGTACGGTTTAAGCTACCATCTCGAGAAGGATCATTCTCGCATATAGCTCTTCCTAATTTCTAGTGAGCTTAGCCATGACTTGACAGGGTTGGAGGGGCATTACATGTTATCAATTAGCTCAGCTTTGCCATTGAAGAAAGCATAATTATCATTCATTTCATTAATTATATTAATAGTATCAGATACATTGTCAGGAAATTCATCACTATATAAGATAGTTGTCTTTAATTTATCCATCACTCTGGTTTTTCCTGACCAAAACTTGAAAGTGGGCTCCAGAAATATCATGGCTTCACTTGTTGTCTTTGAGGCTACCTATAGTGAGACATATAATGTGTACACTACTTCAGTTTTTCCCTTCAAAACATCAATCCGATGTTGTAATATAGGAAATGTAATAGACAAAATATCAATGTTTTTCCCCTGTGATAGCTCTTTAGATTGGCCTTCTACCAGTGATGAGTCCTCTTTTGTTTCAACTGTAACATTTTTTTCATCGTTTGATACCTCCTGGGGGTCTGTATTCTTCTTAATTTCCTCCAATTCTTCCTTTAACTTTGATATTTGTTCCTCCAGGGTGTGGTCATGAACCACAACTTCTTCATGTTTCTTTTCCAGGGCCATTATTTGACCAAAAGTCATCTCATATCTCTTTGACAGGTCCTCTATTTTTTCTAGATTCATGAAAGACACCTGAGTCATGAGCTGTGCAATCTCAGTGTCACTAGTATTCTACAAATTCCAAATCATTCTATCAGCTCTTTTTTCTTCCCTTATGGTCATAACCAAAGGCTTCAATGTAGCAGGAGCCAAGGACAAAATGGCTAAAGTTTTAGATTTAGGATCAAACCCTAGCGCTTTCAACACCTCATCTATTTCAAACTTTGTCTTCAAAAATAGGTCTTCCTGCCTCCTGATTTGATCAATAATAAAAGTGGACTGTAAGTCCCAGTCAGGCATCAACAACACCTCACTATTTTGTACCAGCAATCTAGCCTAATCCATAGTAATCAATTCACTCTCAAGATAATAATCCTGGAGTGTCTTCATAATCTCCTCATTTTGTTCCTCTTGCCCTTCACCTGTGATCATGCTTTTCCTTAAATCTTATTTTCTTTAATTTGATCAAGAAGCTCTTGAATTCTTTAGACTTTACGAATTCATCATCTTTCATGAATTCATTAGCCATCATCACTCTCTCATCAACTTCTCCAAATAGTACCATTTGATTATCCCCATGACCTTTAGCTTGTGGATCTTTTTTCATTTTCCTTTTTAACTTCCTGAAGTATTTTCCATGCTCTATTATCGTAGCTTTGTCCATACTCTTCCTATCCTGCACCATTTTGTGCTCTATTTTCTATTTCTGCTTGGGTGGATCTCTTGCGGAAGTAGTCTCTTTACCAACCTCCTCTTCTTCTTGATGTTGCTCTTCCTATTGTTTCAAATGATCATGATCATGTAATGCAACAGCAAAAGGAGATCCTTGGGATTGTGCATCTTCAGCATTGAACTGTGGTTTTGTGCCATCAATGTATCATATGACTTAAGCATTTCTTCCATTCTCTGCAAGTATGGGAGGTCAGGAAAAAAACTAGAAAATGTTTTGTTTGATTCCTTCCAATCAGCTTCTTTCCTAAGAAGGTCTTTCCATTTTCTTCTCCTCTCTTGGACTTTAGCTTTATCCAACCTGTTCCTCACAATATCTTCATCATCCAGTGGCTCATGATCTCTAATTTTTTTCCAAGGAGTCATAGACTTCAAGGCTATTTTTGTAAATTGTTCTAGATCACAGAACCTAACAATTGTTGTAGACATTCTGTACTGCTTCAAGAAATCATTGATCAAATCAAAAACTCTCTTCCCAATAGAGAAATAAAAACCCACCCATAACCTAGGGATAAAAGTGCCCTTTTTATGTCCATCTAAAAACTCTCTATCCACCCAGATGATTCACCAAATGAACTCTAAAAATGCAACCCTAAGAGGAACAAACTTAGGGAGAATGTGAGGTGGCTGTGAACAACCATATACCCTCATGATAGTAACTTGGTCAAAGAAGAAAAATTCACCCCAGTTATGAGTAATTGGCCAATTTTGAACAAATTTCCAAGCTCTCAAGATCCTTCTAACCTCAATTGGTAATCTTTTTCTATTTTTTCCCAATAAATCAAAAATTGGATCCACAATCCAATTATAGAAACATACAAAAGATGAGTTCACAAATGAGTTGTCCCATACCTGGGTCCACCTTTAGATTGGCATAGTGATACCATATTCTGAATCAAACAACTCAAGTTCTTTATCCATGGACTCCCTGTTATAATAGAGAATCATAGACATTACATGCGAGTAATGTTTAAAAGTTGGTGTAGGGGCATCTGACTGTATTTACACCAATGCAGCATGTCTAGCCTCAACTATGTAACCCACATAATCATAATCTATGTTGACTTCTGGGTGTTGGATATTCATAGCCATCATAAGCACATCCTGGGGCACAGTAGAATCTCCATCAAAACCTAATACTCTGGTTAAGCCATACACTGTGCATTTTATATAATGGTGGAAGAGGAACAAATCAAAAGGTGGTTTAAGATTATCTGGGAATTTCACCAAATTTCTATCTACCCTAGGCATGAATCTGGGAATATCATACTTTTTGATCAGTTTCTTCCTCTTTTTGTAATCTGCCTGTATCTTCTCTAAGTCAATTTCCGTGCATAATGCACCAATGATTCCAAAAACTTCAGCCACTGATCTTATGTCTATGGATACTAGGGTCTCTTTGTTTTTCTTCCTAATTACCCTAGCTAATGGGCAATAATTCTTAGCTAGTTCCTTTATAATACCTATATCAATATAGACATCAAGCACAATTAATTTTTCCATATTTAATTTCCAAGGATTTCAAATAGGAACTTCTTTTACCCTATTATTCCAAAAATAATGGAAAAGAGTATTACTAGAGAAATTTGGAGTAACAAGATTTATGCACTAGCACCATCTATCCTTCCATTCATCCCAATTGGCGTTGTTTGTATTTAACCTTCCAGGCAACAACTCAGAAAATTCTTCCACATATTTCTTCAAAGAAACTTTCTTCTTCTCAGACCCCTGTGAGGCTGCACTGCTGGTAACTTGACTCATCTTCTCTCTCAGAATGCAATCTCAAGAAATGAACTTTGTTGCTTTCTTAGAAATTCTCAAAGGAAAAAACAAGATCTATACAGAAAAAAATCTCAATCATTCATATTTATAGCCATCAAATTAGCATCTCGTCCATTTGAATGCAAATTCTCGCACTTGCAGTGTCATACAATCATCTTTCTAAAACTAATGCTGCCATTAATTCACACTCCTTCATCCTTTCTAGAATAGAGTACGCACCTTTTTACCTTTTTGCATTCATATCCCGAGAATCAGCTACTTTTCAACTTTTCACTCACTCACTGTACGAGACTTGTATTCAAAATGTCCTTGCGAGTGAGCGATAAAACCCTTCTTTACAAACAATCACGCACTCATGGTCTTTCTTTGCCTGGATTTGTATATTTCACGACTGAGCAATGACCTAAATAGCAACTTGATCATTTTAATAATCGCACACTAGCTATCCCTTTATTTGTTACATTTACATTTGGGCGAGTGAGTGGTGACATACTTCCTTTTATCAGTCGCGGGCTCACTGCTTAACATTTCACTTTCTTCAAACCCACGCGAGTGAGCGAGTACAAATCCATTGCTCAAGATTTTTTTGGTCGCGCACTCGCCAGCCTCTAACTCATTATGTTTGAAACTAAGCAAGTGAGTGATGATTAGAACTAATCATGCATTATCTTCCTCCCACACACTCGTCATGCCCTTTAAATCTATTCTCTTACCTTTGTGAGTGAGAGATGATCGATACTACCCATAATCGCGTACTCATGAATTGAAATTTTTTATGAGTGAATCCTCCACTAGTGAGAGAGTATCTTTCAATAATCCTTTAGTAGCTCACTAGTCGCGTACTCACTGACCCCTTTTACCTAACTTTGTTTATTAGCTACTGAGTGACAACTTGCAATTTCCCTTCATCGCACACTCGTGAGCCCAAAAACTCAGACAACAAATCATTAGCGAGTGAACGATAATGAATATGATCTTTTAGTCGCATACTCGTGCACCTTAGAACCTTGAAAGCTTCTAGCATGACTGAACAACAAGAAACACTTAATCACCCAATAATACTGCATCTCCTACTCGCACAACAAAAAACACATTAGTTAAAACTTCAGCAAGTGAGCGACCGACTTGACTTCATAATGCTCGCTCAATCATGGACCCAAAAGTTCATGACTTAAAACAACCATGACTGTGCAATGTGCTAAAAATAATCGCTCGCTTACTTGCTGAGCCAAATCATGACAACTTAAGACCTTTGCGATTGCGCAATAAACAACAAACCTCATAACGTCACATAGTCACTGGTAAAATACTTGACTTCTTAATACATACCACGATTACCTGATGAACCTTTTAACCACCATCTCGCTCACTCACAAAAAAAATTTGCCTAACTCCAATAAGATCGTGATTGTGTGATGACAAACCAAATAACGACTTGCTCACTCGTGGACTCAAAAGACCACTTAAAAAGAATAGTACGATTGGGCGATTAACCATAAATAAGACAAACAAAATGCTTAACCAATTTTGAACCTTTTTCACATAAAAAGACATAGATTTGAACCAAAAAACATGGGAACAAGGCCAATGTTTGAAAATTCAAAGTTTTCAATATACAGTGCTAACAGGCTGCTGTGAGCATAGCCAACTTTTAAAAGAATATGCAAAAGTACAGGCATACAATAGAGGATGAACATAAATAATAAGGGTGCCAGACATTGCCTGAAGTGATGAATTTTTGACCTGGGTATGAATCTAGTGTGCTCCTACGTGATCCAAAACCTGCAAAGAAAAGAGAGATGGGGGTTAGATAAAGAAGATCTAAACAATGAATGGCATCCTAATACTGATTCTCATCTATAATTATGCATGTGCATAGTCAAGCCATACACTTCTGAAAGAAAAACCATGCTACAGGACATGTGCACTCAGAAGAATGTTGCAGAAAGGAAAGAAGATACCATCTTTTTCCTCATTAAATTATCATAAATGGGGAGTACCACATAGTGAATATCAATAGAAAAATAAATAAAGAGATATCAAACACTTCAAAGAATGCCTTGAAGGTAATAGCAATGATGCCCTAGCTCTCAAATTTTGTGGGTCATCAAGCATTCCAAATTCAAATATGTAAATGAGTGCCAGTATTAAACAATGAGCTCATAAACAATGCATGATTCCCTAGCTTGCATCCCGCGAGCCATCAAGACATTTCCTCATGAAATGATCATAAATGGGGAGTACCACATAGTGAATATCAACAGAAAAACAAATGAAGAGAGATCAAACACTTCACACAATGCCTTGAAGGTAATAGCAATGATGCCCTAGCTCTCAAAGCTCACGGGTCATCAAGCATTTCATATGCAAAGATGTAAACAATGCCAGTATTAAACAGTGAGCTAATAAATAATGCATGATGCCCTAGCTTGTAGCCCGTTAGCCATCAAGACATTTCGTCATGAAATGATCATCAACGGGGAGTACCACATAGTGAATATCAACAGAAAAACAAATAAAGAGAGATCAAACACTTTAGACAATGCCTTGAAGGTAATAGCAATGATGTCCTAGCTCTCAAAGCTCGCAGGTCATCAAGCATTCAAAATGCAAAGATTTAAACAATGCCAGTATTAAACAGTGGCTAATAAACAATGCATGATGCCCTAACTTGCAGCCCGTGAGCTATCGAGACATTTCCTCATGAAATGATCATTAACGGGGAGTACCACATAATGAATATCAACAGCAAAACAAATAAAGAGAGATCAAACACTTCACACAATGCCTTGAAGGTAATAACAACAATGCCCTAGCTCTCAAAGCTCGCGGGTCATCTAGCATTCCAAACTCAAAGATGTAAACAATGTCAGTATTAAACAATGATCTCATATACAATGCATGATGCCCTAGCTTGCAGCCCGCAATCCATCAAGACATTTCCAGTATTAACAATGCCAACAATACCAGTATTAACATTCATATTGTGCCATGAAACCAACAAATTCCATCAAATTAAGTTGAGTTAATGAGAATACAAATCTCAAATTCCTACCCAATCAAGTCGTGGCTACCATATACAAATATTCCAGTCTTCCACAGTTAGGCCCTCTTCGCGCTAAATTAGAAAAGAGCCTTCTTTTTCTTTTTCTTTTTTTATAATCACGCGGGTGTTGTAGTTCTGACAGTACCATCACTATTATGATAGCATCAGAGGTACTTAGAAAAAAAACACAAAAATCACACACAAATGGTAGTGTTGTCGCAAATTGGCATCAAAATTTGACCCCAAATTTTGTAGTGCCTTTCACCGTGAACCTTAAGCTTAGCTAATTTTTATGGTGGTACTTCTTTCACCTTGCCATCTTCTTTAAATTGTTGGATAGTAGAGACATTACGAACCCGGGATATTTTTATGATTTTCAGACTTGGTCAATAACTAGTACAACTGATCTACCCTCAAGGGCCATGCGTTTACTTTCTTATTAGATTTTCTGTTAACTGATGTCAAGACTATCAAAATATGAATATAGTGAAGATTACCCATAACCTTTTATCATACACACAAAATAACTCTGGAGTGCGGACAAATTCTCCCATGCTAACAATAGATTCTAGACTACCCGAAATGCATAAGGTATCATTCCAGGGACTAGATGTCATGCAAAGCATACTTGTCTACAAGAAGAGGGCAACATGCTAGGAACCCAAAAAACAAGACGCAAAGTGAAACAAAAACAAAAAGGAAAGGGAGGTGGTCCCAGAGGATGCACAACAAACTATTTACAAGGACAAGATGCTCCCAAGGAGCACCAGGAAAGATATTTACAATCAGGAACAACTTTACATATAATACAACTTCAGGCATACTTACCACCCACCTCATTCAAAATAGTGCTTGAGAAACTATCCATTGATAGGAAATGGGATGGCTTCTCTGGTCATAGTACTAAGGTGATAATTATTTTCCCCACAGATCTCAGATATCAGATATGGCCCGAGCCAGAGCCTTTGAAACTTGGTGTACTTTCCTTTCTTCTCCCGGGCCTTGTCCCATAGAAGGACCACGTCTAAAATCTAAAAGGCCTTATATTGGGCTCTCTGGTCAAACCATTACTTAACAACTGCTTGATGATGTGCAAAATGTTCCAAAGCCACGTCTCTTTTCTCCTCCATTCTCACCAAGTTCAGGAGCTGAACCTCCATAATGTTGTCCTAGTTGTTAAATTCCTTCATAAACTGTAAGACTGGGATTTGTAAGTTGATAGGGAACACTGGATTCTAGCCGTAAACTAGATGAAATTGGGAAGTCCCCAGGGTTGCTTTTATTTTGATACAATCCACCCAAAGGGAGAATCTGAGCTTTTGGTGCCAGTCCTAGGGGTTTTGTTCTAACAAATGTTTGATCACCTCTAATAGGTTTTTATTAGTGGATTCAGCCACACCATTACCCTGGGGGTAGTAGTTGCTAGAGAACTTCAAGGTGATCTTCCTCTCATAGGTCCATTCAAGTAATTGCACCAAAGAAAATATTAGACCATTGTCACACACTATAGCGAAAGGCATTCTGAAATACGTGACTATGTTTTCTTCCAGGAATTTGATAACTACATCCGTCGTGTTGTTCTTGCATGGAATCACTTCAGACCACTGGGTGTAGTAATCGGTAGCAGTTATAATATATCAGTGGTTGGCAGATGAGTTGGGGTTTATTTTCCCTATAAAATTGAACACCCATTGGGTGAAGGGTCAAACTTCAAAGACCGGCTGCAAAGGCATGACCGGTTTCCGCTCACGATGGACTATTGTTTGGCAAGTGTGGCACTTCTTTATGTGAGTGTAGACATCTTTAAAGATGAAGGGCCAATAGTATCTAGCCTGGAGAATCTGGTTAGTGGTGGCATTAGCTGAGCCATGCCTAGTTCCAAACTTCCCATGAAATTCTTCTATCATTTTAGCAACTTGGTCCTGATCTATGCACCGGAAGTAAATCCCTTCGAAATTCCTACGAAAAAGAATTTTATTTTTTATTTATGTAATGTGCACTTTTCAGCTGTAGGGCATGATGTTTTTTTGGGGGATTCCCCTTCCGACATCGTTTTCTTGAGAAATAAGTACACCATATCGCTATACCATGGGTCTTGAGTGACGCACTCCACTGTGTATGTTTGGCATTCAATGTTTGGAGTTCCTTCCTCCATTGATCTGCATAGTCCCTAGCCTCAGACTATCTTCATTGGTTGTATTTCTAGATCATATTCTTGGAGGATGGCCATACATTTCCCCCGGCGTTCACTCAGTTCACTCTACAACAATAAATATTTAACAGCCTGGTCTGGAATGATAGCATGCACTTTACTCTGGAGAATATAATGCTAGAATTTCTTCATGGCCGGGACTAGAGAAAAAGCTTGTTTTTCCAAAGGTGAGTATTAGAATTCAGTGTTATTGAAGGGGGAGCTCATGAAAGCAATGGGTCATTCTTCCCCTTCCACTTTCTGGGTTAGGACTACTGTTGCCGAATGTGGGGAAGCGAAGGAGTATATGTGGAATGGGAGGGAATAGTTCAGGCTTGCTAGAACTGGTGCCTCCACTATGGTTTTCTTGATTTGGGAAAATGCTCACTTCGCTTTGGGGCTCCACTCAATATTTGTATCTTTCTTCATCATGTCATTGACTGGTTTAACTATCTCAGCAAATCCAATGATGAACCGCTAGACAAAGTTTATCTTTTTGAAGAAAGATCTCATTTCTTTCTTACTGTCGGGCATCTATAAATTTAGTAGTGCTTCAACTCGCTTAGGGTCAATGGATATCCCCTTCTTAGAGACTATATGCCCAAGTAGCTTCCCTTCAGTAACCCATTTTGTAGGGTTGAGGGAAATGCCATACCGGCAACATCTCTCATAAATTTGAACGAGGTGGGCAGAGTGATCACGTATGTCCCAAGAAAAGACTGTCAAATCATCCATATAGATGATTATGCATTTGTTTACCAGTCCCTCAAACGCAATGTCCATAGCCTTTTGAAACGCTGCCCCTACATTGTTAAGGACAAAAGGAATTCTCTGATATGCAAATGTTCCCCACTTGGTGGTGAACATCATTTTATCTCTATCCTCATACTTAACCATAACCTGGTTATATCTGGAGTAACCATCCAAGAAGGACATCATTTGGGAACCGTTTACGATTTGTAATACCTCATCCAATGAGGGTAGAGGGTGATTATCCTTCTTGCATGCCTTGTTCAAATTGTAAAAATCCACACAAAGGAAAATCTCACCATTCTTATTTCGCATAGGGATGAGGTTGGCAACCCAAGTTGTGTGTCAGATAGGGAAGATAATCTGGGCTGATAGCAATTTCTGAACCTCTTGATGAATTAGAGGTTTGATCAATGGGTTTATCGGCCTTTACTTTTGCCGGAAAGGCTTAGCATCTGGTTTTAGTGGGATGGTATGAGTCATGATGGATGTTTCATAGGTCTTCAAATCCTCATACCCCCACGCAATCACATCAATGTATTCTTGAAGAACTATGAGAATCTTCTCCTTCTCCTCTAGGGAGTAGGAGGTACCAATATGCACAAATTCTTCTTCATCGGCCTGGCCGATGTTGATCTTTTCAAATTTTCCTCCCTCAGAGGAGGATGATATCTTATCTCAACCCCGGGTGTCCAAATCAAAGATACGTTCAAGAGCTACCTTCCCCTTGGGAATGGTGTTGGTTGGTAAGTCGATGATCCCATCGTCTTCTTCACCCTGCCCGGTATCGTCATGATCTCTATCTTCCACTATCTGATCTTCAAAGATGCCAACATTGGCCATGAAGGCCAGAATATGTTGGTCATCCTCAAAAACCTGAAAGTGAGTGATATTTTCTAGGATAGATGGGGTGGGGACCATCTCAACAGAAAACTTCTAGAGCCGGGAGCCAGCCATTGGCTCAAGGGTTCTGGCAGACATGGCAAGGGCATTCGGAACATAGTTAAGTTTCTGGGGGATAAGCTCGATGCCAAAAGTATAAAATTCTTCAATTAGGCTCCATGCCCAGTTGCGATATGCGGCCAGCCTTTTATCATGACAACTGTATTGGCTCCAGACTTATTTTATGATCAACTCTGAATCACCCATCACCCGAAGGTGGGTGATCCCTTTTCTTAATGAAAATAGGATTCTAAGGACCAAGGCCTCGTACTTTGTGATTTTATTTGTGTAGTTAAACTATATCCTATAAGATGTGAGGAAGGATTTCCCCTGCAGGTTGATCTATTCCACTTTGGCCCCGCAGCCTTGTTTAGACCAGGATCTGTCAAACTTCAGGGTCCACAAGTCATTGTTCATTTTTTGGGGCTGGGGAGGCGAAGTGGTGTTTGAATTGATTTTGGGAGGGTTGGGAGGTGATTCCTCCAACTCTGATGGTACATGGGTGAGGTTTTTCTCTAGAGAAGCCTCTGGTTGGGATTCCTGGATGAACGACACCTAAGGTGTACCACCATAATAATTATTGGGTCCAGGAAAATCTACTTTGTGTTCTTTCTCCTGGAGGGCATTGATGTTGTAGGTAATAATGGTGATGCAAGGCTCACACTCTAGCTCAAAGTGTTTCGCATAATGTACCCAGCACCAAGTGCCAGACAAGAGTGTGGTGGGAGTTGTGTTACCTTGTGAGTTTACCTCACCCCTCAATTTTTTGTCTAGGTCCTGAATTCTCTGAAAAACTATGGGATCCTCCCCAGGGGTGAAATCAAATGTTAGGATCTCTAAGGGTCAGTACACCCCAGGGGAAGATTCAGAGAAAAGGACTTCATTTACCCTCCAAACTTTGGTGAGGTCCTGCTTCATCCTAGGTTCACTCTCTACTCAGATTTGGTCTGATTTCCCCTTCCAGGGGAGCCACAAGTGGGAGAAGTCTATACAGAAATACTCGCTAAGGGCCTTAGACCAATTTTGACTTAACAATATCCCATAAGTTTTAGGGATGTCCACCACTTGGATGTCTATTATGCTTGATAACCAGGGGTCTTGGATGAGCTGAATCTAGACATTTTTCAGCTCACCTACCATTTTCACATCATTTTTGTCCAATTGGACTACTATGCCTTTAGAGGGAGTGGGAGTGAGTCTGAGATTCTGGCATATAGATAAGGGCATGACGTTTCTTGATGCACCAGAATCTACTAGACATTTGTATAGGTTCTTCCCTTGTATTTTCAAGCCTAGTAGGAAGGGAGGATCCTCTGTGTTTCCCCAAAAGACAGCCAAGTTGGCATCGTCAAATGTGACATTATTTGGTGGATGACTAACAGCTTTCGAGTTTCCCAAGAGCTTCAAAAGGGACTTCCTCTACTTGGGACAATTCAACAAAACCTCCATCAAGGTCATGGAGGTGGTGGTTTTTTTCTAACGCCTTAGTCATGTCAAACCTTCCCCCAAGGTAAAGTTGAAATCCCTCGGCCGGATCCCTAGCTTGGTTAGAGCCGGATCCTTTTGACGGGAAGGAGCAATCAGTTGTGTTTTCCTAGCGAGAGGTATTCTTGGGAGGCATTGGCGTGTAAACTAGCCCTTTTCCAACCTAACTCTGAGTGTTGTAGGGAGTTTGTAGGCTGGTAAAGGCATTGGCCTTAAAGGCCAAGATAGACTCATCAAAGAACTCTTGCAATTTGGTCTCTTCTTCATCCTCTTCATATATCCCAAGAATATGGTCTCACACATGAAGGCACTATGAATAGGCTCTTGTGCTGATTTTTTTGGGGGAGTAGGTCAATAGGTTGTTGTCTGTCTGACTAGGAAATCATGATGATCTTCTCTAGTGTGGCACAGTTCACCTTAGAATGAGAGCCAGTGTCATACAATCTACACCAATTGGTTAGGGGGTAGAATTATGCAAGCTGTGTAGAATGACTGGGTCCATCACCACCCTGAGTGGTGTTTTTGTTTGGAGGAGGACCTTCATTATTCGCGTTGTTTCTCCATTATTATTGGTTGGGTCGAGGCCCATTGTAGTTTCTACCTTCAGAATTGGTATTTTGTTGTCTGGAGAAAACATTCCCTCTCTGGGAATTGGTATTGTGAGGCGTGGAGGGCCCCACCTTCAATTGTCCCATGTCCATCATCAAAGAGGAAACCAATCACTGGAGGGATTCAACCTCGGTGGACAATTGCGTAGTTGTGTCATAGTGTGACGGTTGTTGTGGTTGGTTCCCAGGGAAGGTGACAATAGCTCCTGGAGTCGAGGACTACAATCCTTCAACTACAGGTGACTGGAAGAAAGGTACTCTGGAGGGTTGTTTCAAGGGTTGTTGCATTTGTTGTGGGTGGTTCCAGGGAACAAATTCCAGACCCGATATTTTCTGGGCTTGCTATGGATAAACATACTAGGCATGTTGGTCTATCAGTGGTGGTGGGCCCATGGCCATCATTGGGACACCCATTGCTAGATTGGGGTTGTATCCCTCGGTGTAAGAAGTTCCACTGGGTATCATGTTGAATGGTAGGCCCTGTCCAATCTCACTGGGAGCTTTTCTCAAATCATGGGACAACTCCACGGCCAGGTTGTAAACCTTTTCCAGAGTATCCCGGTCATTTGTGGTGGTGGTTCTCTAAAAGAGAGTGGAAACAATGGGGTCCAGAGCATTCAGGTATGCCTAGATGGTAATGTCAGTGGATGGGATGAAGGGGCCTGTGCACTGCTTCAAGGAACATTGGAACCGATGGTTGAATGTAGTGATAGGTTCATTCGATTCCTTCTTCATGAAGATAAACTGGCTATGGGACCATGCTGGGTCCACATGAATGCGGAAGGACACTAGGAAGGCATCTTCCATATCTTGCCAACTATTGATGGAGTTGGCTGGCAAGTTGAGGTACTAATTTAACTCATTATGTCCTAAGGACAGAGGGAACATTCGAGTCAACATCCTGAAGTTGTACCTAGTGTCAATTCAAGGTAGCCTTATAAGCCTGGAGGTGTTCTTCTATAGTTCGTGGGCCTAGATGCTCATATCTAGGACAGATCTTCTCTGGATGCAGAGGGAGATCATTGGTAGCATCAGGGAACTGCCCCATTAGGGACACGGTGTTACCAAAGTAATTTTCCATTGGGGATGCTAGATTTTGGCTAGGTTGAGCGTTGGTCCCCAAGGTTATCTGAGAAGATTGGGTATTCTTAGGTGTAGTGAATCCATAGATAAGGTTGGCTAGCTTTTTAGTTTTTGGGGTCCTTTTCTTTCGAGCAGGAGGCTCGATTTCAACAAACTTTCTAGGATTCGGGGCTGCTCGAAGGATTATTTCAAAATGCAAGGGTGAAAAAGACCCTATCCTACTAAAATTTTGGTTCCTAAAACAATGGCTTGGGGAGCCCTTGGGCGGTGTAAAATTGAAATCTTCTGAAGGGGACGAGCTCATGCCCTCCTTCTAGTTCCAGTTTTTGTTGACAGGACTTTGTGACCGGTCTGATCAACAGATGGTAAGTTGTCACCGGGTATCAGGGTAGCGGCCAACTTCACCTGTAAAGGTTGTCTGGGGAATAAATTATTTGGGCCTTCAAGCACCTAAGTTTCAAGTCTCGACGGTGTGGGGAGCTAAGTTGGGCAAGTGACTATTTTGTTTGGGGGGATAGCTATTTTTTGACTTGTCTTCTTTGGGGATTTTGGTGATAGGTCAGGGTTTCCTACAAGCACGTTAAGTTAACCAAATAAACAACAAAAGATAGGCTAGAGTTAAGAATTAGTTACTTCTACTTATAGTTATGCAACATATAACCAACATCAATAATGCTCTAATGAACTACACTAAATATTGAATGCATACAGAACCAACAGTTCATACATATTCAATAGCAAGCGGAACTGAGATCATTAATCTAGCAAAACATCAGAGAAAAGGACATTATAAACATAGAGCACAAAATATATTGCTAACTCGCAGATCAGAACATCAACAACATCATTGCAAAAATTGTTCTTCCTTCTTCATTAACAAAGTGTTCCAGCATCATTGGTGTGTACATTAATGGCTCCAATGGAGCATCTAACTACTAAGAACTACTGAGCATTGAGCTCCTACAACTACTGAGAAATGAAATACTAATAGTATTGGACTGCAAAATCATCAATTTTGCTGACCCTTGAAATGAGGTCGGACTTCTTATTTATACACATAGTTTTTCCCTAAAACTAACCTAATCTAACTATACACTCAACATTTAAAATATAATATCCGGTGGTCGGTACTACCTGCATCACTTACAATCTCCTCAAAAAGAGCAGAGGTCTGACATGACAGCGAAAGAAGACAAGAAAAGAAGATGGAAGAATTGGCATAGAAGGGAGTGTCAGGGTATTAATAGAAGAAATCCAATCTTCCTAGAGTTTGAGGCTACATGCCTCATTAATGCAAAATGTGGCTCACTATCTTCAAAGCACCAAGTAGTTAATGTTGGAGCGGTGCCTTGGAAAAATCACTTGTCAGAGCGACCCCTCTATCTGACATGCTTTATCAGGATCACCTACCTGCTAACCTCCTTATTAACTACTTGACAATGACCGGTCACTGAAAGAATACAAAACTTTTGGATCCATAATTCTAGAGTCCAGGAGCTTACGCTCAAAGAATAATGAATGTTCAAAAATGCACCCTACTGGTGAAAATATCCGGAGACCAGAGAAATTTATTGTTCCTTGTTTTTCTTGAATGCCTCCAAAATTTGGCCAATGTCATCCTCATCTATGTCCTTAACTCTATCCCACCAGTCGCTGATGATTCTAAACCTTTCTTCAATATCTTTATCCCCGTCCCAAAATTCTTTGACTATCTCTATGGAGTCATGAGCCTGGAGCATCATCTTAGATATTCTCAACATTTTCCATCAACGTCCCTGGCAGACTGATACCGGGAATCCATCAGCTCATCAAACTTACTGAGGACATAATCCTCTAGGGCACAAGTCCCGGTGGTGAAGGGATCAATTTGTGAAACCCTTCCAATGAATTCTTTATACAGGTCCAAAGGATACTAGACCACCATGATCTTATCTTTTAGGGTCATAACCAGTTTCTTTCTTACCTCAATTTTGAGGCCAAGTCTGGAGTGTTGGGCCCAGAGGAATCTGAAGGGTTATTCTCCCAAAATTATGGCCTCTATAATGGCTTCCTCCCCGAAGTTTATTACTTCTTCTAGTCTGGTCCTCCACTCATCATATTTATCTATGTCCTTTTCCCATAGGATGATGTCATCATTTACCTGGCCCAAAAGATTACTGACCAGGTAAAGGTTTGGGAGTCTCACCTCTAATAATTGCATTATGGCCTTGATCTTCTCAGCAATCCACCTATCTATAGTGTGTGCCTTCTTTTTCATGGCCCCAAGAGCATCCATGTCACCCTGCAGAAGTGGTGGTCTGAAGGTGGAGGCTTCTGGACGGATCTCAGCCAGTGGCTGCATAAGCTCTATGAGAAGCCCAATGATAATTTTATTTTTCTCTCTTTCCTCCTTTAACTTATGTGCCTATTTATCATATCAGGCCTCAACTGCCTAGGTGGCCTCTCTTAGCAGGTCCAATTCACCCTGCTTATCTCTCCTCCCCAGAGGCACTTCTATTACTACATAGTCTTCAGCCCTTGCTATTGTTGCATCTGTATCTGGGGAGGGGTTGCAACTATTGCAACTGTATTTCCTCCCAGACTAGTCTGGAGAGTAAAGATTGTCTGGGCCTTTTTGGGATTTTTAGCCTCTTGGCCTTGAGCCATCATCTCGGCCAAGGAGAGGGGAACACCTGCTGCTGTCGAGGCTTTTCTTTTCCTAGATTCTACCAGCCATTGTGGTGGCTAGGGTGGTCTTTCTGTGAATGCCTAAGCACCAGGGCCTTCTTTAGAGTCTAGAGGTGTATCCCTAGTATCTACGGTCGCATCTGACTCTTTTTCCTTTTCTTGTTCCCTGAGTTTTTGGTGTCTTCCACCCTGGTGGCATTCTCTTCTATGGTGTCGGGGACCCCATCTCCACCGACACTAGTATCATTTCTATTACCAGGGTTCTCCCCATCCCTTTTACCATATGTTGAATCAATATTTATATCTTTGGGGTCCTTCCGCTCATCTTGCTGCTATGTTTCATCTTCAACGTCATTCACCAGGACATTCTTCTCCATGGGCACATCCTCCGAAGGAGGCGGAGGTGTCTAACCAATTTTTGACTATTGGGTCACTGAGACTACCTCATTGAATGTCATACTCTGGGGCACTTGATCACCCAGAGTAATTGAAGGTGTTTGGAGGATGAGGGTTGGGGGTATGGTTGATCCTGAAGGTTTGGTTTCCCCATTTGTCGATTGATCATCATTTGTTTTCCTTAGATTTGTCTCAGTCTCCTGAACCGGTGTTTCCTCCATGTCTTGTGGGTCCTTTTGTGTCTCTTCTTGTTCTGGCTCCTTTTCGGGTTCTCAGACCTCCCTCTCTAGAACCACTTCCTTTTCTGGTGTCTCCCCTTCATCAATGTTTATCTCTACTTCCTACACGGCTATTTCTTCCACCACCTTTCTTATCTCCCCCTGTAGTTTCATGAGCTCATCGGTCCCAAAGATGTCATCGAATTTGTCATGTGGAGGGGAGATCTCTAGGATATTCTTTGGTTTGGGGGAGTCTGGAATAACTTCCATTGGGGGAACATTGGGCATGTTGGGGCCCGTGTCTATGCTCGAGGGATTGTCTACCCTTTGCTTCTTTCTTCTTAACTACAATGAAGCCCCAACATTCAGAATATCTACAGACTATGCCTCAGCCTCTGTCTGTCAGCTCATGAGTGCTGCTAATGAATGGGATCCTGTTGGGTGGGAAGATCCCACTGGAGTGATTAGACGATCGTAGGTGAGCTGGGCGTTTAGCTTTTGACTCATCTATCTGGACGCTTCCAGCTGATCATGAATTTGCTCCAAAATGGGGAGCAGACCTTGAGGAGTAACTTGGGGTGGGGTGTCTTTCTTTTCCTTCCCCTTGTCTTTACTTGGTATTGTGTCTCTGGAGGTCAAAGTAGAGCCCCACAAGATTGGACCATTATGGGTGCTCCTCTTGCATACTTGTTCAAAATATTTGTGGTTGTTCTTGGTGATGTTGCGACTTACATCCTCAATTTGTTAAATTCTCTGGGTTGTCCCAATCCACCAGAGGGAGATCTAACTTGTCAATCCCCTGATCTTTGTATGTCGGGTCCTCCAAAGGCCCATTGTCTGAAAAATCTTTCAAAAAGTACCAAAGGCTGAGGGTCTTCATCATGCCTTTGGACATCCACAAATACTTCCGGTCTAGAGTTCAAAACTATCTTGAAAATCCGCCCAAAAATCTTTAACGTGAACTTTATGCAGTGTGGATGCCTAGGGTAGCGCCTCTCTTATCTTATCAACTGGATCAAAATTGTTTCTAGTAAGGTGGAATTCTGCCAGTCCCTGAATTTTCAGTTCATTATCGGCTTCCTTAGTCATTGTGAGGCTGCAAGAATAGTTCCTGCAAGTGATTGGGAACAGAATGGGTGTAACCTTCTTCAAGGTAAATAATGTGTGGAGCTCCAAGATTTGCCTACAGAACTCCAAAAGAATAAGCATATCCCTGCAATGCCTGGGGAGTAGGTAGGGCTTCTCAGAGAACCCAGTTACCCAAATATAAGTATTTTTTTGGAATTGAATGAAATAATCTATGTATGTGTTCACCAAGTTCATCGCCTCCTACGACAATCGATACCTAGAATCTTGAGTAAGTGTCAAAATGTTATGGTAAATGAAAATGTCATTTACCCAGCAAAAATGGGGGAAAGAGGCTTCCCACTAAATCCAGGGATAATGTTCCCATGGGACAAGCTGGCCGAGCCTATTCCCAAGAACGCCCACTATCTGCAAACTCAAAAGAGTGGGTCTCTGTTGGGCCAGTTCCCATAATAAATAGGAGGTCATGTAGAACTTTGAATTTTGGAGGCCATTCTTTAGCTGGAAGTCTACATGATTAGCGATAATGATCATCCAATTGAAGGTCTGACTATAGGTGGTGATGCAGTAAAGGAAATAATACATCCATGTTGAAAATTCCCTGGCATGGGGCTCTCCGAGGAGCCTGCACAAAAAGATGTTTCCCGCCTGTATGCATACTTTGAAGTCTCCACAGGGAATCTCTAGCTTCATCATCTTATTGTCCCTTCTCAGGGACTTTAGCCAGTGAGTATTGAGATGTTACCAGGAGAGAGTGGGAATTTCCTCAAACTCCTTCAGTGACACAAACCAGGAGATAACAATGGCTCCCTTGATCTGGGGGATTCCCAGCCCCGAATCAAAAGTGGTGGCATCCAAAGTAATAATGGTCGCTGGGTAATTTAGTGGTAGAGAATCGGCAAGCAAAACAACCCGGGTGGGAGAGTTGTAGTGCCTTGCCAATTGAAGGATCAATTTTGGTGCTAGCACTGAGCAGGGAAAAGATGCAACTTTGATGATGTCAGAGGCGGCCACGTTCTTTGCCATATCATCTCCGGTAGCCCTTTGTTGGTACATTGTTTGGACAAGGCCCTGTAATTCAGCCCATCGCCTGGGCTCTGTATCTATGATCTCATGCAGCTTGGAGTCCACTTTGGACACCACCAGAACACCCTCCCTTGGGTATTTGGAGGTTAATGGGAGCTTGGCCAGCATCTTATCTACCTTTGTCTTTGTGGAAACCCGAGTGGAGGTAGTTGGAAGCTCTAAACTTCCAGGAGGATTTTTTACTTCAAACATTTTGTTGGATAACCTACAACCTACAAGACCGGAGAACTGTCAATACATATTATATGATAAAACTATAAAATAGTTTTATGGACTTTGGGAAATTCACCGCCATCTCGCACATGTTCAAAGACTGTTAGTATGCATCAAAATCCTGCAATATAACCGTTAAAAATGACTGGATTCTGATCGGCACCTAGAGGTCCCGGGGTATTGGTTCATGTGACAAAATGGGATGAAGTCCTAGGGACTTCTTAGCACATGGAGGCTGGAGAAACTAGTCATTATCGAAGTGACCAGGAAGTGAGCCGTACTTGGCTTACATGGGTTTTCATGTAGTCACACGATAAGCGGCGTAATGGCCCTTAATGGTGATAGGAATGCTGACACAAGTGCAATGAATGCCTGATGGGGATGTTTTTTGAATGCTCACTTGTGCGGAAATTAATCCTACCATTAATGATGAAGCAAAAGAGGAGAGAGAAAACCACCATGGCTCAAACAGGCAAGGTGCCAAGTTTGATCCAGATAGACACCATGCGGGTGAGCTCTAAACTTGGGTTTTAACGTGCAGAGCATGACAAGCTCACCATAGGAAGGGTTACTAGGACAATGTACAGATCAAAATATATAGGAGAAGCCAGAAATGGCACAATTTACAAGAACTATTCTACCCTAAGGACTACCTACAATTTATAGCAATTTCAAGACCTTTACAGAGGAGATTGTAATAATTTATAGTATTTACACCATTGTACACCATTTATAGGGAGGAAAATAATGCGAGGAAGGCATACAACCTTCCTGCAGAGCCATCCCACCAACAGGAGGTGACAACAAACTAGAAAGCAAAGCAAAATGAGAACGGGGACAAAACTGAAAGAGAAAAATAAGCCCAAGCACAAACAAAACAAAACTAGAGAGAGGAGAGCCGAAGGACCTACCTTAACACCATAAAATGTAGGAGGAGGAGCACAGGAGGGGCTCTATAAACTAGGAAGCTTTCACAGACCATGAAAACCCACAATCTTGCAAGGAAGCCAAGGAACATGCACGAAATCGATTATCAACTTGACTGCAAGGCACTGTTAAACTTCCAAAGAAATTCACACTTAATTCACAATTTCACTCTTAATCGCTCTAGGTAATCTTGTTCATAGTAAATGTGAAAGTGACAAGTAACTATTTATTTATACCCCTAGGGTAAAATCATCTCGCTCTCCTTCCACAAACCCTAACAAAGGAAAACCCCTTCAAAATCTAGTACCAGGGATCCTATGTAACCGCACCCTCTAAAAAAAGAGGAAGTGATGAAAGAGAATCCCAGAGTCCATAAATTTGGCTGACACAGAAGACAAAAACACTCAGGGACTGGGTCTCAGAGGAAGGAAAACCAAAAAGCAAAGAAATCAACCTTTGCGGGAGAAAAGGCCGGAGGAAAACAAAAAGGGAAAGAAACAAGGCAAAATCAAAAAAGGGGGACCCAACATTTTGCCCACAAAATGTAGGGATGGGTATGTAGGGCATAATACATTCTACATTCTACATCATTTGGTGCATACACACTTGTGGATCCACAAATTTGAATCTACCACAAGGGTTTCCATACAAGCAAGATGAATTTATTCATTTACTTTGTTTTACTTATGCAATTTCAATTATACTTTGAGGTTAATTACAAAATCGGGGTTTGACAAAGGAAAACCCCTCCCCCCCAACAAACAAACCATTTTTATTGTAGGGACAGGTTTGGAAGAGCGAATTAAAGTGCAGATCTAGATACCCTTTTTGAAAAACTATCAAGATCCGAAAATAGATTTTATGTTAGAGATTTTAGGTCAGAGTTGGGAATTCTGGGTCAAAGTCAACATTAACTTGAGGGTCAAAATCAAAATTGAGCTAGATTGGAAAAATATTTCTGGGTTTTGTAGATCTCACAGTTTCGATTCAAGATCACGAAAATCAACAATTTCTATGACAATTTGATAGGGTTTTCAGCTGGTTCTTTTTCAGAGGTATGTATTTTATTCCATTTTCCTTTACAAATATTTCCATATTTACACCCTTTATCATAGCAATTATATGTAAGGTGGATAATATGTGCATAGGGTCACTTTTATGAGAAAATATCCATTGTTCTAAACCCTATCCATATTTTCCCTATTACACCTTGTTCTTTTATTTCCTTAACATGTCAAAATAGTATGTATTTGGCCATCTTAAGGAGAGGAGCATATATACGGCCTCCCTTGTTCTATATTATTCATTTTTGTTCTAACCTTTTGTTTTGAAGCGTGCTAAATACTTAGAAGGTAACACGCATAAGTTGCTAAATCCTGAAGAGATGCACATTTTACAAATGTATTCCATGGTGATATGAGGATATGGATCCATGGGTACTTCATAAAAGCTATCAGAAAACACACTACATATATGCGCAAAGCTGCCAGAAGGTGCACAACTTTATGGGGTAACTATCAAGTGCTTTCTTGGTAGGCCATCCTATCCTTTTTTGTGGTTCATAGTGAGATACACACATAATGATGTCTCTCTTATCGTAATCTTGAGGTTGACAAGGACTTGAGTCCCTAGGGGCTTGAGGATTCTTTTGTCCCTTTTGATTTCAATAAGATTATATTTTCTTTATGATCTCCTTTACCAAGAGTTTGCATCGAGTCCATACTCTTGCTAAAGTGCGGGCTAAATGTATCGTTAAAAAATGCAAGCACTTCCATTTTAGACTAGTTTAGCCATCCGAGTAAGTGTTTTGGGGTCATGTCAAGTACCTTGAATGGGTCTTTGACTTAGATCTATCTTTTCCCCATGTTTTGCCTCATTTTCCACTTCTCTTTGACCTATTTTCGGCATCTTGATCTATAGATTTGAAGTTCTTGACCTCAAGCTCAAGGTTGACATTCTGGGTCAAGGTTTACCTCGACCCTGACCTAGGTAAGAGTCTACCTTAACCCTGACCTAGGTAAGATTTGACCTCGACCCTAACCCAGGGTCCAATTTTCAATTTTCCAGGGTTTCCAGATGTCGGGCTTTGGAAATTTTTAATTCAAGCTTCTAAGTCGACTATTTCTGTCTTCGAGGAAATGACTCTTGAAATTATATTTAATATAGGTCCACTTCTAGGGGTATAGGTCTAATAGGAATATAATTCTCCTATGTAGGCCTCTCTAGAAGATCGTTCCCTAGATTTTTATATAAGGAAGCTTTTTCCTCTCATTTCTCTAAGAGGCAAGAAGCAATTCTATCCATCCAAAATCTATGCATAATCTATTGAAGGAAGCATTCAAGCATTCAAGAATACAATTCATCAAGGAGATCCATTGGTATCAATTGAAGGATTCAAACCTTTATGGATCTCTCTTATTGAATATTTCTCCATCCACATCTATGCAAGCTTCTTCCTATTCCAAGATCCATTCAAGATTGGTTTTGAATATCTAAAGAAAATTGATTTGAGACATCCTACATTCTACATTCATTTGGAGCATTCATACTTTTGGATCCAAGGATTTGAATCCTCCACAAGGTTTTCTATACAAGTAAGGTGAATTTGTTCATTTACTTTGTTTATCTCTAAAATTTCAATTATATTTTAAGGTTAATTCCAAAACTAGGGTTTGCCCAAGGAAAACCCCTCCCCCCAAAAAAATAAACCAATTTTCTTTTAGGCACAGGTATATGATAGTGAATTTAAGATCATATTTGGATACCCTTTTTGGCCAAATTTTAGGATTCGCGAATAGAAATTTTTTCAGAGCAGTGCAGGTTGAGGTCAACACTTTGGGGTAAAATTGCGCCCCCGTAAAGAGGTCAAGGTTGACCTGACTCATAAAAGAAAACTATTTCTAGGTTTTTTAGATCTCATTTTTTTTATTCAAGATTGCAAAAATCAATAGTTTCTGAGACCATTTGATAGGGTTTTCAGCAGATTATTTTTTGGAGGTATGTATTTTATTCCATTATCCTTTGCAAACATTTCTAGATCTACATTCCTTATCATTACAATTAAATGTAATTGGTTAAATGTGGCATAGGGTCTCTTTTATGTGGAAACCTCCATTGTTTGAAACCCTATCTAAACCCCATCCCCATATTTTCCCCTTTACATTTTGGTGAACCCGCGATAGACAACTCTTTCTTTTGGGTGTTATATTTGCATATTATGTTAGATCTTACATGCATTTAAAAGTAGATTTCTTTTATGCTCTTGCATTTATATGTCAAAAATAAAAAATAAAAAATTTCTTTAAAAATACAAGAACATTTCCATTTTTCATGCTTGTAAGGTTACTTTGTGTTCAACATGTATGATTTTGGTTTTGAATACTTTGATGAGGGTTTTGTTGCAAAAGAGGATAGATCCCCAAATGAGGTACATGGAAGTGAGAATGAAATTTTTTTGAATAAGATCTCCATGGATCCTATTCCTATTTTATCCTCCTCTACAACACCTTTAATTGACCTTTACCATAGGGTGTGTGCATGGTTACCTTTATGTTCCACTGTTTACAACATTGATACACCTATAAAGACTTCATTTAGTGTGTGTGATGTTGCTTTTTCCTCTCTTGTATTACCTTGTAAGGAAGTATTAGAGCAAGTAGATGACTTTAATCTTTCTCTTTATGTAGATGAGTAGAGGATTGATGTTAATTCTTCTCCTAATATATTTCTTTTCTATGAGCCTACTTTAGAATATAATTTACCTTCTTTCCCCTTTAGGGATCAAGCTTTAGTGATTTATGGCACTCCTACAAGGTGCTTTATTGATAGGGATGATAATCCTCCTATTTGGGATGAACATTTGGATTTGGATGTTGATTACTCTCTTCCTCATGAAGTCATTGTGGATTATTCCACTTTTTGGGATGAACCCTTGGATAAAGACACTGATTTATCCCCTCCTCGTGAATATGCCTTGATACAAGAGGGTGATTTTTTAATAGATGAAATATTCATACATGATGGTGACTCTTTTACTAAAACACACTCCCCTTATGCAGATATTTTAGAGAAAGAAGAAGACATTATAGATTTTTTACCTCCATTTGGGATTCATTCTAGTGTGAGGTATTAGTGGAGAATGATATAAATTCCCTTCATGCTCTCCCTCTTAGAAATGATCTTATGGAGAATCAAGATCCTACCTCATCTCCTCCTAGGATTTCTTCTTTGAATCCTTCTTGTGAATCTATTCATAGTTTTGAGACAACTAACATGGTTTATCCAAAACCCTTGTTGACTATTAAAGGTTGCCCTCGCATTACTATCAAGGGTAAACCTAGGGATCCTTTGGATTTCTTTGATAACATAGATTTTATTTCATATTTTTATTATACAAGGAATAAACCTCAACCCAATCCACTGATTCCTACCTATTTACCACCTTCTCAACCCATTCTTCCTCCTCCACCCCGTCTTCCTAGCAAGGAGTATGATTTGATAAACCAATTGCACAATACCACTGCCAAGATTTCTTTACTGGAGCTTCTTCAAACTTCACATACCTACCATGCAGCCTTGCAAAAAGCTCTAGCAACTCTTCCCACTCTACCTCCTAATCAAGAGAACATCAATTCCTTCTTACAGTGCATGCATGCTACTCCGGGACCTCCTGACATTGAATTTACTCAAAAGGATTTACCTTCTAAAGAAGTTTAGAATCAATATGATGCTCTTATGGTTGTTGTTACTATCAATAAGAGTATCATTCATAGGACCTTGATTGATAATGGATCTGGGCTTAATATTTGTAGCATGGACATGCTCAAAGTGATTAAAGCAGATCTTTCAACTATTCAACCTAAAAATGTTCCTCTATGTGGATTTGATAACATTGATAAGAAAACTTTGGGAATCATTACCTTACCTATCAAAGTAGGTATGATCATCCTGAATACTCCTTTTCATCTTATGCTTGGACCTCTTAATTATAACCTCCTTTTGGGTAGACCTTGGTTGCATGAGATGCATGTTGTTCCATCCACCCTTCACCATAAAGTCAATTTTATTCACAACAACATGATATATACACTTCATGCAAATGATGTGCCAAATCCTTGTTTGAATATTCAAACCCACAATATTCCTATTCCTAATATTAATCCTTCTTCCTCTAATGCTCTTCCTGGAGATGATTGGGGAACCTTTGATTTTAATCATACCTTTATTGGAGAGCATAAGGTTTCTGATCTTGATTTTATAAAGCAACAAAAAGAGTTTGAACAATGAGCTTTTGCTTCTACTTATAATGCCCTTCGTAATAACTTTGTCACTGCTTCTACTCACTATGAATCTATCAAACCTTCTAATGATGACATACTGACTACTGAAGTTCCATTGACTCCTTCTGATATGGCTTCTCATTATGGTCCTGGATATCATTTACTATTTAAACAAGGATTCCATGGTCAAGGATGTGGTAAGAATAAATAGGGAATTCAAAAGCCCTTACAAAATGGGGGGCATGAGCATTCCTATGGATTGGAATTTAGTCCTCAACAACATGTCAATAACAACATCTCAAATAACACTTCAAAACATGATGACACTATGAAGGAATTTGACCAAGAAGTTCTTTTTCCTAAACTCCTTCATGCTAAGATGATCACTAGACCTAAACGCAAAAAGAAACATAGTCCACACTTGAAGACTCTTCCTTTTTGTTTGTATCATAGATTTCATGATCACTCTACTAATGAATTTCAAGGTTTACATTATAATATTAGGCAGCTCATTGATAGTAAAGGTATTTACATATCATTTGGCAATCAGTTGTATTTCAATCTTGTTTTCTCTAAATAACATTTATGTTCCTATTGTGGAGCTCCACATTATGTAAACAATGTTAGCCTAATCCTTGGGGGATCATTGTCTTGAATACTATTGTGAGCGATATAATGGATCCCCTTTCATCCATGTTCCTACGCCCCAAGGGAAAGGATGCCATCTCCTTCTTTTTTGTCTTTCCAGGATCCACTTTTCCCTTGGTTAAGAAGTATCTATCTATTATGTGATATCCAATCATACATGAAAATTTTGGTTTGCATTGAGGATCTATATCCTTGATCATAACCTATTTTGTTGTTTAATATTGGGTTTCCATGGTTGATAAATCTCTCACCTTGGAAATTGAATAGTGTTCTATCACTCACAAGGGTTACTTTTTCACATCTTGCATGATATCTCTTTGCATTCGTCCCTTCCATGGCCTTATAGGAGTTGTGACCTTCTTGGCTTGGACTGGGTGTTTTCTATGGATATTGTCTTGATGTTGAAGAAGACTTTATCATTTTTCTTTTCTTTACTTAATATGTCAAAATAGTATGTATTTGTCCATCTTAAGGAGGGGGGCATATATACGGCCTTGCTCATTCTATATTATGCATTTTTCTTCTAACCTTTTGTTTTTTAGCATGCTAAATACTCGGAAGGTAACACACATGAGTTGCTAAATCCTGAAGAGATACGCATTTTACAAATGTATTCCATGGTGATATGAGGATATGGATCCATGGGTACTTCATAAAATTTGTTAGAAGATGCACTACATACATGCACAAAGCTGCTAGAAGGTGCAAAACTTTATGGGGTAACTATCAAGTGCTTTCTTAGTAGGCCATCCTATCCTTTTTTTGGTTCACAGTGAGATACACACATCTTTCTGAGTGAGCTAGGCACTCCTTTCTCTCCTTTTCTTTTAATGGTGATGTCTCTCTTATCTTAATCTTGGCGTTGACAAGGACTTGATTCCCTGGGGGCTTGAGGATTCTTTTGTCCCTTTTGATTTCAATAAGATTATATTTTGTTTATGATCTCCTTTACCAAGAGTTTGCATCGAGTCCATACTCTTGCTAAAGTGGGGACTAAATGTATCATCATAAAATGGAAGCACTTCCATTTTGGACTGGTTTAGCCCTCCAAGTAAGTGGTTTGGGGTCATGTCAAGTGCCTTGAATGGGTCTTTGACTTGGATCTAGATTTTCCCCCTATTTTGCCTCATTTTCCACTTCTCTCTGGCCTATTTCTGGCATCTTGATCTTTAGATTTTAAGTTCTTAGGTCGACCTTCTGGTTCAAGTTCGGCCTCGACCCTAACCCAGGATCCAATTTTCAAGTTTCTGGGGTTTCCGAATGTCGGGCTTTAGAAAGATTTAATTCCCACTTCTGGGTCGGCTGTTTCTATCTTCAAGGAAAAGACTCTTGAAATTATATTTAATATAGGTCCATTTCTAGGGGTATAGGTCTTATAGGAATTTAATTCTCCTATGTAGGCCTCTCTATAGGATTGTGCCCTAGATTTGTATATAAGGAAGCTTTCTCCTCTCATTTTCTCTAAGAGGCGAGAAGCACTTCCATCCATCCAAACTCTATGCATAATTTATTGAAGGAAGCATTCAAGCATCTAATTCATCAAGGAGATCCATTGGTATCCATTGAAGGATTCAAAGCTCTATGGAGCTCTCTTGTTTAAGATTTCTCCATCCACATCCATGCAAGCTTCTTCCTATTCCAAGATCCATTCAAGATTGGTGTTGAAGATCTAAAGACAATTGATTTAAGACATCCTACATCATAATCCTACATTCTACATTCATTTGGAGAATTCGTACTTGTGTATCCAAGGATTTAAATCCTCCACAAGGGTTTCTATACAAGCAAGGTGAATTTGTTCATTTACTTAGTTTATCTCTGTAATTTCAATTATATTTTAAGGTTAATTCCAAAACCAGGGTTTCACCAAGGAAAACCCCTCCCCCCAACAACAAAAAAACCATTTTTATTGTAGGTACAGGTACAGGAGAGAAAATTTAAGAGCAGATTTGGATACACTTTTCGGCCAACTTTTGGAATCCGGGAACTAAATTTCCATCAGAGCAGTGCAGGTTGAGATCGACATTTTTGGGTATACTTGCACCACTGCAAAGAGGTCAAGGTCAACCTAACTTAAAACAGAAAAATATTTATGGGTTTTGTAGATCTCACAGTTTTGGTTTGAAGACCACATAAATCAACAGTTTCTAAGACTGTTTTATAAGGTTTTCACCATATTCTTTTTCAGAGGTATGTATTTTATTCCATTATCCTTTGCAAACATTTCCAGATCTATATTCCTTATCATTACAATTAAATTTAAGTGGTTAAATGTGGCATAGGGTCTCTTTTATGTGCAAATCTCCATTTTTCAAAACCCTATCTAAACCTCATCCACATATTTCCCCCTTAACAATATATATTGTACAAGCAGTGGAAGACAAGGAGGGGGAGTGGAACATCATGTGGATCTCCCACAAAAGTGACTATGACTACCTCCCCTCATCTTACACATACACACCAAACAACACTCATTCTAATCATGATTGAGTTAGTATTGTTAGCTCCATGATAATCTCATACTAGAATAAAAATGAACCATCATAATTGATAATGTCATCATGTATATAAGCAAAAATTTAATTAAATATTCTAAGACTATAATTCATTTGATGAAATTTTGGATCATTTACGAACTATCATTAGGATGAACATAATATCCTACACATTTTTAAAGCATCTCATCATCTAGACAAATAAGAGAAAAGACAAAGTTCACGTATGATGTCACTAGGGTATAAGTACCCATAATACAAAGTATTACTAATTATTTATAAAACAAGAGTTGGATTGAATCTATAATATGATCCATCAGGTGATTTTGGTTAGTCCCTAATTAATAGTTAACATCACAATGATACATAAAATCATACAAGAATGTTAATTATGATTAGGTAAAGCATAGAAAGAACCTAATCTTTATGGAAATTTTGAACAACATATATACACCATCCAGAACATAGTCATAAAAGTATCTTAATCAACTTAATTCATCCCAGTGTACTCAAACTATCAAAAAGGAAGTTCCTCACACAACAAACATATTAGATTGTTTCATAACATGATGTTCCTAAAATATCATGAACACATAATTGACATCACTACTCAAAGATAAATATAAATTGAACACTTACGTGGAGATGAGATAGATTAGATTAGTAACTTCAATCAGAACCATTAGTAGAGAATAAAAGTTCCATACTTCCAATAGACATAATCAAATTTTGTGAGGGTTGGAGGGGCATTACATCCTCCCCCCTTATATTCGACTTACTCATGGAAGTCGGTAAGTACTAAAACATTCATCATACATAAAAAAATATATATATCTAACAAAATAACAAAACCTTTTCAAGTAATCAGGTTATCAAAATTTTGTGGTTCTTATGTTGTTTTAACTTATTTCGGATTAACATAGATCACTCATGGATAATTTATGAAAAATATTATCATAATGCAAAGACTCTATGCAAAAAGGACACATAGAATCAGAATGTAATACCGATTTACACCAATTCATAACCCCTAATAGTTCCTTCTTACACATTCCTACTAAGACTAATATCAGGTATAAAACAAAAACATGGTTTATATTTATATTCTTATTTTTCTTCAAAATCAAAGTTCTTATTTATTGTAACTCAGAAAAGGGGGGTAAGAATTATTGATAACATCTCAAAAAATATAGAAAAATGGAAAATATGAATCACAAAGTATCACATTCGTTAGTACGATAAAATATCACTTTAAACCTTAGGAACAATTATAATTGTGAAGCACTTTTAAAATCCCTACGCAATTTTCAAATAGGGACCCTAAAATACAAAACCAATAAAAGATGGTATAAAAAATTTATACGAGAAACCAACTTATCATATTCAACCAAGCATTATTAAACTTATAATTTATCTTAATACCTAGTTCTATAGTCAACTCTTAGCAAACACAAAGCAATTCCTTATTATATAGCGGCTATTAGTTCCCTATCATCAAGTGTCTCAAATATACCCCAGAAAATACTATAAATCACACACATAATGACACACTTTTACAAGGATAAAATCAATTACATCTACTATAGTAGGCTTAATCATTAGATTACCCTATCTATACTCCTAAACAAATTTTAGAAAACTATTGCATCATTAATTTAGGATACCATTCCCAGTAGACTATATGTGAGGCACTAGTAAAACACGCCTACTTCCTATTAAATTAAATAGTAAGATGATGGATCCATATAAACTATTGATTTATAGATATTCATAGAGTCATTAAGAGGAGGAAAAACACATTGCCACTACCCAAATACCACTTATTATGCTACCAATATATTAATAAGTTTTTCCTTTTCTTTCCTCAATAAAATTCAGGAGTACCCAATCATACCCTTAACCTAATATGCATTTCTTAATAAAGATAACAACATGTGATTGATTTATTTTAATAATATAAAGGTTCATATCCATTTATATAACCATGAAATCATATTCCACGTACATTATATAACTCAACAACCTTATACTATTGACATCCAACCAGAAATATTACCATTGAAATTATGTTTATCATGCACACTTAAGCCAAATTCATTTTCATAATTCTTATTGATGGTTTTGTCTATTCAAAAGGCATCTAGAAATTACATATTTAAAAAGGAATTTTGTACTTCAATCTTTAAGATAGATATTATAATACCAATTCTAAGAGAAAATACTTGGATGTTACTATATTCTTACCTTAGTCTTGCTTGATTAATTGTGTACATATTAACAAAGAATGTGGAATGATAAAAAAATTTCAAAATAGGAATAAAATACTTCTTCCTTTAACCTAAGCTTGAATTATAATACCTTGGGGACATAGGTCCTTTACCCAAGGATTCTCTAACTAGACACATATGAATTTTACTAAAGAAATTAATGTCATATTATTTTTCCTAAGAAAATTTTAGTCCTTCAAAACTTATTCTGAAAAAAAATGAAACAGAGAGAGAAGTGTGTGTGTGTGTGTGTGTGTGTGTGTGTGTGTGGTCTTTTTTTTCTTTTCAACTCCCTACTTCATGAAAGGTGGAGAAGAGAGAGAGGTATTTCATGTCAAATATATATATATATATATATATATATATATATATATATATATATATATAGTCTTTTTTTTCTTTTCAACTCCCTACTTCATGAAAGGTGGAGAAGAGAGAGAGGTATTTCATGTCAAAAAATATTATCGATTACTTAATTTTCTAAGCTCATCACAACACTGCAAACATATTTATCGATACATACATTATAAGTTTCTCCTTCTACTAGTCCTGAAAGTATAATAAGTAATAGAAAGGAAGAGACAACAAGAATTAAAACTCTAATCTCAACATGACATTAAAATTTCAACGTTTACATACGTACAAACCAAAACAAAATACTTTTTAACCTGGAAACAAAATATCACTATTTTGAGTTCTACCTTAATCACTTCTTAATTCATGTAAATAATTCAATTCTTCAATCCAAATGAACTCTTGTCTCTTTCACAATCAGTAGGCATATTTTTTATAGTTACTTTAAAGATGACATCTATGAACTTCCATTACTATAATTTATACATGAAATAACATAATGGAGAATCATCCAAGGAAAGGAGTATGTATAGTCCTTAAAATTTCTCAAAATAATAAATTTAAAAGAAACTCAAAAGACATGTCATGACATTTAAAATATGCATTGACATATACGAACGATCAAAATAAACATTTTCTTTCAAACACTATAGGTTTTAAAAAATATAAGTGAAAAAAGTATAGACTCCCTAGTGAGTAATTTCCACCCAATATGAACATTTATTTGAACACAATTATAATCCAAAATACAAAATCTTCAAAATGTATGTAAATTCCTAAGATAATTCAATATTAGTACTATCTAAGTATTTTTCCAAAACACTTATAACAAACACACTAAAAGATGTCATTTTTATAACTAAAATTCAATTTTGCAAGAATGATGCTAAAATTAGTAAGAAATACAATTCAATAGCTTAAAGGGTAAGCATAGGTGAGTTATGAGTCCCAGGGTTCCCAGTGTGGAATCCTAGGGCTCTGATACCAGATGTAACACCGTGTTAGGGAACCCAGGAGGACTGACCATCTAATCTCTAAAGATGAAGTCAAATTTTTTTTGAAACTATTACAATGCACATTATCAAAATAATTGATACACATATGCTCACAAAACATGAATGCAACATAAATGAACATTTCCTAGTCCTCAAAGATTCCCTAACACAGCTACTCAAACAATATTGATTAATCTAATTACATTTAAGAGTTTCATAATGAATTACAAGTCTAACATATTTATAAAAATTAATAATAAATTATCACTGTCTCATGAACATTTTTTAGTAATTATTCACCACCATTTAATTTACCAACACAATCCATTCCTCATAAATAACTAATGCAATTTCATAACATTTGTAAACCATCTTATAAATTTAGTTTCATATGGACATTAGGGTAAATATTATCATTATCGTAAACCCTACCACCTAGATGTACATTATACTAGATATATTTTAAGGAACAAACCAAAGTTTTGCTAACTCATTCTTAACATTAATCATAAGTTAATAATATGTGAATCATTTTATTGAGTTACTATCACAGGTTACACTAAACCAGAAATGTATATTCTATAAACTTCTCTTAATATTTGACATCTCCTTTTCTCAATTATACAACTATTCCACAATTGCAATTCCATTATCATTTATCATTTCCTATAGTTCTTCTTATCTAACAATAACATTTCACTTATTAACCAATCATTTCATAATATTCCTTTTTAGTTTATTATATGAGAGAAATTACTTATCACATCAATATAAACTAGGTCCTTATCCTCAAAACAATATGATTAAATTTTTATGCAAGAGATAATTTACTTTATTACAAGATAACATAGGAGGGAAAAATGACAAATTCCCCCCTAATTAATATTGGTAACATAAACAAGTAAGAGCATAACTTTTCCCTTAATTTCACCTAGAAATACCCATTCCTATTACATTGATTCACCCTTCATTTACATTTCATTACATTACCTAACAAGGGATTTCAATAAATAAATATATCAGAATTATAATTCATTGAAGTAAATGATGCAGAAGTAGAATCCTTGACATCTTCCAAGCATGAATCCAAAGGTAAAGTCATCCATGAAACCATGAACAATACCTCAATAAGATTAACCACCAAACCACGTGGAACCGTGGAGTTCCACTCCCCTATGCTAGGAGATAGAACCAAGGTCCACACAAGCTCTAAGGAAATATAAGGCCAAAAATACACCTTTCCCAAAAGAACCATCCAAAAGAAGGAAAAAAATGAGAAACACAAAATAAAAACAAGTATCCAAACATCACAAAATATGAGTGAGGGCTCCAGATTACCAGCTAGGTGAGTATCATCACACAACCTATGTATTGGGATTCTCCCTAGAAACCATGTAAGACTAGTCCCCTCTCAAATTTTAAGGATCCACACTAGTCATTACCCATGGTACCGGTACTCCAACAAGTCTATGTGGACTTTAGCACTTCTTATCTTTTATTATGTTTTAAACTCACCCTTAACCCAAGTTCATTTTAATGATTATCACTTGATTAAGAACCCTCCCATAGGATCTCCTAGAAACCACTTTGGTTCTTGGCACCTATGGTGAGTGACCCACCTAGGGTACCTTTTTTCCCTACTCAAACATGCCATCAAAAGGACTTGCAATCACAACAAAACATCCAGTTCCTAGGTTTAGGAAACTCTCCCGTGTTATCAAACCCTCAAGATGAGTCCAAACCCTAACAATGTGTAGTATACAAATAGTAACAATAGATGGCCATCAAAATTCACCTTGATAATGATATGGAGCTTTCTCATACACAAAATCAGAGAAAGAACATACATTAAAATAATGCCAAATCAAATAAACTATTAGAAGGAAGGGTGATTAAATGACATCCTAAACCTTCCAAAACTCAATAACAATTAAATAGGAATTTAACCACTATCCAAACATAAAATCCACATAGAATTCAAAACCACACATGAATACATAATCACTCCCAATAATGGATAGTGAAAAACTCATCAAGCCTACACATTAGATACAAATACTTATTTCCAGACTCCATTATGAATGTTTTTAAACTACATTACTTATCAATAGATATGATCAATAATAGAACAACCACAATAAATAAAAAAATTCCTCCAATAAATCACATAGACATAAGAAAATTATTTCTAGTTTCAGAATCTACATGGAGTCCTCTAGAGAATTCCCTTGGTGTTTGAGAAATTTCATAAACATCCAGGCTTTCCAACTTCCTTCTTGTTGTCCTCCTAGATAGACCCACACACAAAGATCTATAAATTTTGAACCACAGTATATTTCCTCGATCGCTCGATTGAGAAGTGATGGAATTAGGTTCTTACAAACATATCCAAAACTTAGTAAGATCCAAGGGTTGGTTAGCAAGATATGACCCCTACATCAGGACTGTATTTATTTCTTGCAACAATTATTTCTCAATTTTCTCAGAGAAAAAAAAACTCTTTTGTCTTCCTTAACTCTTGATTAAAATACCTCATTTTAAAATTGTAAATCCTATTCTAAGAATCACCCCAAAACCGAGTTCTCCTTCCCATAAAATATTTCACCTATACATATAGACAACTATATGGTTGGAGGAGTTGCTTTACGGGAAGCAACTTCTCCAACTTCCATAGTTGGTTTCAAATTAATCAATTATTCCCGTGAATGATAATTCAAAACTTTAATTATTTATTAACTTAAATAATCTTATGAATTAATCAAATATGTTAATGATAAGAAACATCATCAAGTAACTCATATAGCCCATTGGTAACTAGCTAGCCTTACTCCCAGGAGGTCTTGGGTTTGAATCTCTTAGAAAGACTATTTTTTCTAAATAGACATAATGACATTAATTCTCTTATTATTTTATTTACTTTTATATAACTTTACAATATTACATCACAAAACTAATACACATATTCATATCTTTATACATAGGCATATATGTGTGCACCCATATATACAAACATATACATATGCTAAGTCACATCATTAACTTATTTACGCGCATAATACAACTATAAAATATGCATAATGAGATTATAACCAAGGATCATAATACAAACATAACTGTCAAGAATAAAAGAACATAGTCAACTGACCAAAACATAAATCTCAAAACCATAGAAATAATAATACAACCCCAAGACCAAATAGGGTGACTTCCTGAAAAAAAAAAAAAAAAAAAAGGAAACTAAGTTGAAAAAAGGGATCTACTTGGGAAACCTTGGTAATATCTCCATGACAACAACATTTGAGGATTTCAAAGGCACACTCAGACCTATGTGGCCAGGTGGAGTCGATGTCTAGTACCTGCATCCTGTATCACCAAGTTAAGGAACACAAATATATATATTGTACAAGTAGTGGAAGACAAGGAGGGGGAATGAGACATTGTGTGCATCTCCCGCGGAAGTGAATATGACTGCCTCCCCTCATCCTACACACACACTAGACAAAACTCATTCTAAATCATGATTGAGTTAGTATTGTTAGCTCCATAATAATCTCATACTAAAATAAAAATGAACCATGATCATTGATAATGTCATCATGTATATAATCAAAATTTCATTAAATATTCTAAGACTATAATTCATTTGGTGACATTTTGGATCATTAACGAACTATCATTAGGAGGAACATATTATCCAACACATTTTGAAAGTGTCTCATCATCTAATCAAATAAGAGAATAGATAGAGTTTGTGTATGATTCCAGTAGGGTATAAGCACCCATAATATAAAGTATTACTAATTATTTATAAAACAAGGGTCAGATTGAATCCATAATATGATCCATCAGGTGATTTGGGTTAATCCCTAATTAATAGTTAACATCACAATGATACATAAAATCATACAAGAATGTTAATTATGATTAGGCAAAGCATAGAAAGAACCTAATCTTTGTGGCAATTTTGAACAACATATATACACCCTCCAGAAGATAGTCATAAAAGTATCTTAATCAACTTAATTCATCCCAGTGTACTCAAACTATCAAAAATGAAGTTCCTCACACAAAAAACATATTATATTGTTTCATAATATGATGTTCCTAAAATATCATGAACACATAGTTGACATCACTACTCAAAGAGAAATATACATTAAACACTTATGTGGAGATGAGATAGATTGGATTATTAACTTCAATCAGAATCATTAGGAGAGAATAAAAGTTCCAAACTTCCAACAGGCATAATCAAGTTTTGTGAGGGTTGGAGGGGCATCACAGATAGGCAAAGGAGAATTTCAAATATCGTCGGCTGTTCTATTTCTTCTTTAACTTATACTTATCTTGGTTTGCCTCTAGGCCTCATGATGGATGATGCCTTTATGAATTATATAGTTGACAGATTCAACATGAAACTGGTAGGATAGAAGGGGGATCTTTTAAGCCAATCAGGTAAACTGTAATTATTGAAACCTTTTCTTCAAAATATTCTAGTTTATGCTCTCTGCCTCTTCAAGATCCCCTCAAAATTTTATGATATTATGGAAATGATTCAAAAACACTTTCTTTATTTGGGTGTGGAGGAGAGAAATAGGATTTCGCTTATTTCTTAGTAAAATATCTATAAACCAAAGAGGTGTGGAGGTATTGGTATTCGAAGCATCAAACTCTTCAACAAGGCTCTTTTTGCGAAGCAGGTTGGAGAGTATTCAATGAGGACCCTAAAGAATGGCATACCATTTGGAAAGATAAGTATCTTCACCATTTTTCTAATATTATTTATTTTTCTTACTATGACTCTGTTATCAGTGGCTCTTTCATCTGGAACAATATTCAGAAGATAAAGAAGGTTCTTGTTAAAGGTATGAGATGGAAAGTAGGCAATGGAAAATCTGTGTTCTTTGTGAGGATAAGAGGATTTCTGATAGGTCTTAGTTTTCTACAAGACTTCTCTAAGTGCATTGACAAATGTAAGGGGATTTTGGGGAGTGTTGTGGCAGATTACTGGTTAAACCAGTAGTGGGTCAATATTTCTCTGGTAGATAGGAGGTTGGTTCCTCTTCAACACTATCTTATTGGAATTTCTCTGAAAGCTAACTATCAAGATTCTAATATTTGGGTGGCTTCTCCCTCTGGAAATTTCACTATGGCTTCTTCCTTTTCTCTATTGATTAAATAAAATGAGGGAGATCCCCTTACTAGGCCACAACTTGGAATAAAATCCTAATCCCTAAAATCAATCTCTTCCACTGGATTTTCATACAAAATGAAGTCCTTCCTACGAACAATATTTATAAGAGAGGCTTCATGATTCCAAACATATGCTATTTGTGCATGGAGGGTAAATAATCTTCTTCTGACTTGTTTATGCAATGTTCCTTATCCCTGGAGGTTGGGGCTTATTTATTTAGAAGATGGAATCTCAGTTGGGTTTTCCCTACCTATTTTCAAGAGTTTGTTATCCAATAGTGTTGTCCCTCGACTAATCAAGTTCTCAAGGTCCTCTGGTCCCTCATAGAACCTTATAGGGTATATGGAAAGAGAGAAATCATAGGATTTTTAGGGATAGTAGTTCCTCCTCTTTGGTTGTTGCAGCGAATATATCAAGGGTTGTTGTGGAAAATTTTAATCTCCTATCTTCTAGGCTCTCTCATAAGCAAAGTATTATATGTAAAATGGAGGATATTTGTATTTCCCAAGGTTGGCAATTGGATATTGATATTTTTAAATGTGTTGGTAAGAATAAGAAGAATAGAGATGGTGTCACTTAGCTTTCCCTTCCTCCTGCATAAGTGACAATTAATTTTGATGCGGCACCCAAGGGTAATCTCAGGCCAGCTGGGTGTGGGGGGCTAATAAGAGATGAGAATGACATTTCCATTTCTATTGTGGCTCTTCCCTTGGGTACCTAGTCATCTAACCACTATAAAGAACCATGATAGCCTTACAAATTATTTCTATTTTTAAACATCCTAACCTTAATTATGTTTGGGTAGAAGGGGACTCCAACAATATTATAAGATTCCTTAAAGGGGAATCGTCAGCTTCTTGGTCAATGGACCATATTATAAGGGATTCTAAAGAAATAATTCAAAATTTTGAAAAATGTTATATTTCCCACTCATATAGAGAATCTAATAAGGTGGTAGATGGTCTCACAAACCTTGGTGTAAGATCTAATGATGTTTTAAAATGGGAAGGGGAAGGTGATTTAAATAATGACATAAAAGGCCTTTTAGCTCTCGATCATATCAATAATAGGATTGGGAAAGTACAATATAACGATGGAAATGACATCTCCTTTCCTTGGAATCAGCAATAATGACAGTGGTAAACATGTTTCCCTTCCCTTAATTATTCATAACTTAATTTTTCACACTTTATGGGTGTTGAAGAGGAGTAATATTTTCTTTTATCTTGCTCTTCTCTTCATATGTCTTTTCTTTCAATCAGTTTTCTTTGAGATTTCAGTCATGGGAGGTGACCTGAACCATTTTGATCCAGCTACTTGTAAGCATTAGAGGATAGGTGAGGAAGTCTAGAGGAACCACATTAATGGAGGCTTATCTCCTCCCCTAGAGAAGTTGCATGGATATGACAGAAAGGTCACCCTGCTCTTTGTTGATGATTGGGAAAATGGGCCATCACTCTACAAGGAAATAAGTTTGTTATAGATGAGAATGTGGTGGCTGAAGTGATGGGTATGTCTACAAAAGAATTGAAGTTTTTCAATGACAACAAAATATCTGACCAGGCTGTGCAAAATTTCCCTAAAATAGAGGAGGAAAGGGAGGCCCTTGTGAAAGGTAACAATTCTTACTTTGACCCTAAGAAGTTATAGCCTATCTGGGTGAGGATGGCCTAAGTGATTATGTAATTTCTCAGGTAGATGGGAGATTTACTAGGATGCATAACTATCATTTTATGTTCTTGATCCATTTTAGGTATAATAATTTGATTTTGTTTCCTTATTTTTGTATTCCTCTCTTAATGCAAGTATTTATAACCACAAGAAGAATACTAGAAAAAAAAAATTTCATCAATGGTTAATTTTGGTCTTATATGTGTATTTGAGGGATAAGGCCTTTGAAACTCCAACTCTTTGACTTGTTAAGTCTGCCAAAGAGAATAATCCTAATGTTGGTGGGTTTTTGAAGGAAGTTGAGTCTGATTATGAGGAAAAATTGTAACCTCAAAGACCAAGAAGCCAAAATTAGTGGCTAGTAAGAATTTTATGCCTAAAAATCTAGTGTATCAAGGTGACGAGGGAGATCATACCAAGGACAGTGATGAAGGTATTTCCCCTCCCAAGTCAAAACCCTTGGCCAAGGCCAAACCAAAGCCTAAAACGTTGTGGTTTCATGTTGATGAGGTTGATCATACAAATGATAGTGAAGATGTTCTCTCTCCTCTTGTCCATTGCTAGGATAAGGGAACCCTTTGTGTTGGCCCCTCTATGTTGTGTCATATAATGATGGTAGAATGGCTAGTAAGGATACAGGGGGACCAATCCTAGTGGATTGGTTGTTAAGAATAAAAGTAGTGCTATCTTGAGTGACATTTGTATTGCCAGTCCAGAAATGGTAAAATTTAAAGTCCCCAGTCCCTCGGTTGGTATTTCACCTGAGAATGTTGTTGGTAGTCCCAAGAAGGGTAAGGAGAGAATACCCAAAATCCCTCTTATGAAGGATTTTACCATCATGGTGATTCATGATGTTCTTGTTTCTCCTCTAGATTTTGAGGAAGAATATGGCCAAGAAAACATGCCTAAAGAGGTGTCTATTGACTTGTGGTTAGATGACTTCCATGACCAAGATGAGCCCTCCTTTGAGGTTCTCTATAAGGTTAAGGCTCATGCTCTGTACTCCTTTCGGTTCCAAAGATGGGCCTTTCACAAGATAAAAATATCAATCTCAAATACAAGGCTTTGTCAAATAAGTTTGAGGAAATGAAGCAGAAGGTGGAGATCTCGAGTGGGATTCAAGATGTGGGTTCTTCGACTCTCTGTTCACCTGAGGAGAATAAATTAGTGTTCGATTTGGTTAAATATGAGTGTAATGCAAGAAAGTTCCTAGAGGGCAAGTTGGATGGTATTACTATTGGAAAGTGATCTATTTTGCACGATGTGATTCACTTTTTGGTTGTCATTTATGGAAACACATCTGGGTTACAGATCAATTCCTATGAAGTTGAGTTTTGATGACTCTAAAATTGACTAAGTATAGAAGTAGAGTTACAGAGGTATTTTTGGTATCAAAGATCAAGATCAATGAATTAGGGCAAGCGAGCTTAGAGGAAGATAGTATGAGGTATATGTAACCTCCACCTAAGATAAATTTTGTTTTTGTAAATTTTATAGAAAGTTAGAGAGATTCGAAGAAAAACAAATAGCAGTAAAACAATGATACAGAGCAGTTGGAAAGAAGCAATGACTCAGAGAGTATGACATGGACTCCAGGCAATCAGAGTTTGATTATGGTTGTTGATAACCTATAATTTGATTATGTAAGAGTGCTGAATTTTCATTTGATATTTTTTTTATTAAATGTATTTTGTATTGAGAGTCAACTATGTAATATTTGGTTAAGAGAGTCGACTTAGTTAAGAGATAAGATATATAAATGGATAACTTTTTGTTGAGTGAAGATATGGATGTATGTGAGATGTTTGGATGGATGATATGCAAATTGTAGAGTAGAGGATGATAGAGATCATTAATGAGCTATGACAGGAACTATCTAAGCATTAGAGATGCTTGTTTTGTTCATTACTCAGAACACTTTGTAACAGAATTACATTGTAAGAGTTGTAAGCTCAATTGGCCCCTAACAGGGTGTTGTATACCTTTAACAGGGTTGTAATTCCTTTAAAAAGGAAATTTACTTTGTAATATTCAGCTCCTAACAGGGCTAGGTCTCCTAACAGGGACACTATACTTTAGTACATGCTTTTGGGTACCATCCCCACCGAGGTTTTCCCTTGGCCAAGGTTTCCTCGACAAAAAAATTATTGTGTTATGAGTACTGTGTTATTTTCTTATGTTCTTTTCATTTCTGCAAGTATATGGTTAATGTTTAATTGGTTGAAAATTTTTAATAAGTGTTGAAATATTGATTCACCCCCCTCTTAGTATTACCTAATCCTAACAATTGGTATCAGAGCTTTGGGCCCTTGGAGAGAAAGTCTAACAGCTTAAGGGAGATTGGAATGGATTTGGACAGTTTGCAAGAAAACTTTGATGTTTCTCTTGAAGACCTTGACAAAGCAAAAGAAGAGAATGTAGAATTGAGATTCAACATGTGAAGAGCTGAGAAATTTATAAAGAAACTCAAAGAATAGCTTGAACTTTCTAGAATTCAAAGACATGATCTTGTGGTTCAAATAAAAGAAGATTCAGACAAAGACAATTCAAATCAGATGAAACAACTTGAAGAATAAAATGAAACTTTGAAACTTGAGAATAAGGTTATGACTAAAGAGATGCAGTTACAAAAGGATGCTAAGAAGAAGACTGAAGAAACCTTGAATAGTGCATTAGAACAAATGAATAATGAGGTTGACAACTACAATAAAAAGTATCTAGAACTTGAGAAATACAATCAGATTATAAAAGGTGAACTTACTGAGGCAAAGAAACACATTAAGATACTTCACACCAGCAGTGTTTTGATCAATGAAAAAAGAGACAGATAGAAACCTAAAGGTGATATGACTGGTATTGGCTTCAATGAAGCTAAATGCTTAAAGAATCAAGAAGAGAAAGCTGATGCAAAGATTGATGTTCAAAAACCTACTATTGAAGAACCTAGAGAGAAGATCAGACCTTTCAAAGGTAGATTCTTTTGTTTTAACAAGTTTGGACACATGAAAAGAGACTGCAGAGGTAATACCCCTTTTAAGACCTTTTCTGGCTATTATTTTAATTGTAATGGATATGGGCACAAGAAAGAAGAATTTGGTAAACCTAATCAATCTGGATATAGAAAAGACAATGGAAGAGAACCTACAGTGAAACCTAAATGCTACAAATGTAGTAACATTGGACACATTTCAAAGTACTGTAAGCTGCAAGTAAATTAGGAAAGAAGACCTCATATATGTTACAAATGCAATAAACAAGGTCATATAGAAAAGTTTTGTAGGTGTAATGGAGAAAAAAACAAAAGAGTACTACCTCCTATGAATACACAGAAGAATGGAAATGATGTTGGTAAGAGTGTTGTATATTTGAAGAATGATTTTGACAGTTGTTTTAAGAAAGCAGAAGATAACAGTAGTGGTAAGATATGGAAGATCAAAGAAACAAGTGAGACATTGGTTCAGGGAGAGACAGTAGATGCTACTGGATCTTTGCCTAATGGAAGTAAAGCAGAATCGACCTAATTGGTCAATCATGGCCTTAGGGGGAGCATTGGATAAAGACATCAAAATATATCCCACCCCAAAACTTGTGGATTGAGGACATGCGAGCTTAGGTATGAACATGGCCAACATCATGGAGTATACAGTTAAGAACGCAACATCAGACAATGCATATATTTTGATCACGAGATCTACAGTCGACTGGATAGTATTGGGTAAAGTGAACTTTTATAACTTAAACATTATATAAAGTGCCATATGAAGATCTATTTCTTCACCATTTGACAAAGAGCAACCTAAGGACACCAGAGAGCAGAGAGATTCAGTCTATCCTACATTTTCCCTGTGATCGATTGAAGTGGAAACTCAGAATTTAGTGTGAAAGATATATTTACATCATCTAGATATTGATGCACCTATTATTTATGATGTTGTAGATCGGCCTAGGTATAAGTTTAAGAAACATTCATTCAATTCTTGTGAAGAAGACCCGGAAGGATCATTTTCCCAGACACCCTATGGAGTTCTAAATGTAGAAGATATTAGGGCTTACATTCATTATAAGTATGATATATTGGGAATTAATGAGATATCTACTGAAATAGAGTATATGACCGATAAAGGAATTATGAGAGATGAATACAAACACATTGATTAGTTGAGTATTATGAAAATTCTAGATTTGTGTAAATTCGATGAAGAAGAATGGTTCAAGATATTATTGAGCAGAGTACATGATCAATTCATTTGGATAGGCGAGCAGCCTGTGAAGATTTGCAGTGATTTAATTCATGAGATTACTGGATTGGACAATACAGGAATCATTCTTGTTGTAGAGAAACATGTGAAGAAACAAGTTGAAACCCTAACTCACTCCAAATGGGACAGGTGAGCAATGACTGTGAATGACATCTTTCAACAAGATGTGAGACTAATTGCTATGATACTTGGCTATAAATTATACTACAGCAGTAGAACTAATTCAGTATCTGCAGGAATTATCATGATGGTATGGAGAATGGTAAAAGAAAATGTAAACTATAACCTATGCGAAGTGTTGGCACACCAATTTCTTGAAAATGTAAAACTGGTAAAGAAAGACAGAATAAAGACCTTTAGATTTGGCTCACTATTGTTACATATGTTTATCCACATTGAACACAAATTTCCAGGCATGCACCCTAGTGGTTGGAAATCATGGATACCTACTGGTATTTAGATCACACAAAGTTACAGAAGATAGAACAGAACATGGGTTGATGCTGAACTATTTGGCATGATCAAAATCCTTTAGAGATAGATGAAAAATAGATACAGAATATATGATGACATAGTTGAGAAGTACAAAGATACAATTTCTTTCATGGTTGAAATTGATTGTGTATTCTTTGAGGCAGTCACACTAAGGAATAAATGGTGTTATCCTATGGGATATGAGGTAACTTTAGAGGTACTTAATATGCAATTTGAACATGTTCTTGCATATTAGAATGATACATCAGAAGAAAGATGGGGAACTTATGAGGAGAAATCTGCTAAGGTGAGAGAGGAATAGACTAGAGGTCTGAGGAAAAGGAAAGTTGAAAACCTTGTGCATGAATGTGGCATTAAGGCAGGACTGACAGAAGCTGAATTGAAAGAAGTGAAAAATAAAATGGCAGAGTGATCTTCTGGATTGGAAAGTGCTATTACTACAGCCCTTCCCACTCCTAAATTAGTGATGGTATATATTCCACCTCCTCCATCACAGCAAACATCACAAGCAGAGAAGATTACTCCTAGAGTAAACACTAGATCTAGCAGACAGCATTCACCACCTAAAGGGCATAGCACTGTGAGAGAAGAGAAGAAAAATGAAAGTGACAAACACATATGGAAGCCTGACTTGAAGATTATTGAGAAGAGATCTATTGATTCGGGTAAGCTAGTTACAATAAACAAATACTATGACAGGTATGGTGAGATAGATAAACTTAAGATTGAAGATATTGTGGTTAATCATCTACTTGTTTTCAAAAAGACTATATTGTAAATTAAGGGAAGTGTACCTGAAGATCTATATGGAAGATTAGAGACAAGAAAATAGTTAGCACAGATAGAAGATGAAACAATCATAAATTGGGAAATTGACAACATGCTACCTGTGATATCTTTACAAGAAAGGGACAAAATACTTAAAAATTTGAAACCTTGTCTGAGAACTAAGATCAGACTACTAAAAATCATGGCAAGAAGATATGATGAAATCACTAAGGAGACTCAAAAAGCACTGGAGAAAATATTTATGAATCCTACTCCTAAGGATACTTCACTTCCTAAAACTACTTCGCCTACAAACTTAGCAATGGGAGAGAGTTCAAAACTAGTTATGGAAAGTGCTGAGAAGAAAAAAGTTAATACACAACAAGATTTCTATGTTTTTTGTGTACCTATAACACTTGACACCTATAATGATGAGAAGGACCCATTTGCAGAAAATATGGACAATGCAATTGCTGAGGAAGCAGAGCAGAAAGAGGAAGAAGAGCATAAGAAATAATAGAGTGAAACAATGCAAGATGAAGGATAGAAAGAACAGGAAGAAGAAGATGAGACTAAAATGGAGGTAATCACATCTTCTACTTCATTTTTGGCAAGAAAAGAAAATACAATAGATGTTGATATTGATTGCATGCATGAAGATGAGCTAGTAAAATTGGCTTTTACTGCACTCACTAAAGCCAATGAAAGATCAGATCAAAAAGGTGACAAAAAGGCTAAGGTAATAAATAGAGCAATTGATACTGTGAAAAAATTGCTTCCAGCACCTATTTTTTTCCAGCACAAAGATGACATTGAAAACCTGAAGATAGCACTTGATGAATTTGATGGATATTATGAGAGTTTTATAAAGCTTGCAGAGGAGAAGGTAGAAAAGAAATACTCTGAGAAGAAGCTATCCAAAGTTTTCAAGTCCATCTCTTAGGACTTGAACATTTTGAAGACCACTACTACTAATGCTAATATTTGCATTGGACATGGAATAAAGCTAATCAGTTACTGAATGAACCCTATTAGGCATGTTCAGAACATTGAAGACATCATTGCCAAGGAAAGGGCAACTTTGAAAAATATGATGGACAGTTGTGAAACCTCTTCACAATCAGTAACAGAATTGGACAAGGGAGTAACAAGAATATTGGCAAAATTAGATATACAAGATAATGAGAAAGGGAGAGTACTGACTATATTCAATTTCTGAAGAGTTTAATCACTCCTAAGTTATCCATAATTGAAGCACACCTATCACACTTGGAGAAGACAAAAGATGCATTGAAAAACTCTATACCTACAGAGTTGAAAGAAGTAGAGATTGCATCATTTTCATTGAATGGACTAATTCATGTTAGTCAACTATTACTGAAGTCGTGGGGTACATAAGTGAAGATCTTGGAAGATTCCTTTCAAGATGTTCTGAAACTGGTGAGCAAGCACTGATTTTATTACTTTGTATGCACCTTTGTCATTATTGTAAAAGGGGGAGAAGAGAAGAAAAATGAATGGGAGAAGAAAGAAGATTAAAATGAGTAAGGAGAAGGAGAAAATTTATAAGAGAAGAAAAGATTAAAAAAAAATAGAGATTAAGGAGAGATAGTTTTGTTTTGTTGGAACACTTAGTCATTTTTTTGTTAAGTGTTGTCATCAATGCCAAAGGGAGAGATTTTTGGAAAGTGATCTATTTTGCATGATGTGATTTTTTGGTTTTCATTTATGGTAAAACATCTAGGTTACAGAAGGATTCCTATGAAGTTGAGTTTTGATGACTCTTAAATCAACTAAGTACAGAAGCAAAGTTACAAAGGTATTTTGGGTATCGAAGATCGAGATCGATGAATTAGGGAAAGTGAGCTTAGAGGAAGATAGTATGAAGTATATGTGGCCTCCAACTAAGATCTATTTTTTTTTGTAAAATTTACAAAAATTTAGAGAGATTTGAAGACAGACAGACAGACAGCAGAACAGTGATACAGAGCAGTTGGACTGAACTGATGATTCAGAGAGTATGACATGGGATCCCGGCAATTGGAGTTGGATTATGGTTGTTGATAACCTAAAATTTGATTATGTAAGAGCACCGAGTTTGCATTTGATATTTGTTTTATTAAATGTATTTTGTATTGAGAGTCGACTATGTAGTATTTGGTTAGGAGAGTTGACTTAGTTAAGAGATAAGATATATATATGGACAAATTTTTGTTGAGCGAAGATATGGATGTATGTGAGATTATTGGATAGATGATATGTGAATTGTAGAGTAGAGGATGACAAAGATAATTGATGAGATATTACAGGAACTATCTAAGCATTAGATGTGCTTGTTTTGTTCATTACTGAGAACACTTTGTAATAGAATTACATTGTAAGAGTTGTAAGCTTAGTTGGCCCCTAACAGGGTGTTGTAATTCCTTTAACAGGGTTGTAATTCCTTTAACAAGGAAACGTACTATGTAATATTCAACTGCTAATAGGGCTAGGTCTCCTAATAGGGACACTATACTTTAGTACATGCTTGTGGGTACCATCCCCACCGGGGTTTTCCCTTGGCCAGGGTTTCCTCAACAACAAAATTATGGTTTTATGAGTATTGTATTATTTTCTTATGTTATTTTCATTTCTGCAAGTATATGGTTAATGTTTAATTGGTTTAAAATTTTTAATAAGTGTTGTAATACTGATTCACCCCCCCCCCCCCTCTCNACTGATTCCCCCCCCCCCCCCCTCTCAGTATCACCTAATCCTACCACTTACTACTACAGTGGAAAAATTCAAGACATCCTTAAAGAGAGTATCAAGCACGACCTAAAGATAATTAAGACTACCTCATAGAATATGAGAGCTCTGGTTGCGAGATAGGAAAATATTTATATTGAGAACAATACTACAAATGGGGATAGTGAAAAGGAGGTACTAGCGATGGAGGTCTTTGGGCCTTGGAAGAGAACTAGAGACAGCACGAAGAAAAAGGCTTCCACTCTTCCCCAAGATATTGAAGATCTGAAGAGGGTGGCTCTCAGGATGTCTTTGATGGAAGAAGAGGTGGCTCACCTGTGAACAACTTGGCCTAGGTTTTCTTTCTCCTGGTTTCCAATTTTCTCTAGTTATGTTTGGTTGGATCGTGTCTGCTGGGTGGTTGCTGATTTTTTGGTGTTCTATTGGTTGCTAGCATTTTGGCTCTGCCAAAATGTTTTGTCTAGCTGTGTTTAATATTTCCTATCTTTAGTTATTTCTTGTAAAGGGTTTTGGGGCCCCTTGAAAACATATTTTTTCCTTATTCAAAAATATTTTCTCATTCTTTATCACAGGGTTTATCAGACATGAGGATTGACCAAGATATTGCATTGCATGTATCCAAGGTTACTGATAGGTTCTATAGGAAAGAGTTTGTGATGGAACACTTGGCTCAGGATGTGATCAAGTAAAAAGATCAATAATGCATAGACCACATGGGAGCTCTTAGTTTGTTTATTTCAAGAAACTAATAGTTAAGTGATAATTATCCTTTTTTATGTACTTAAATGATGTGCCCTTTTGGAAAAAGGATTTTTTGTTTTCCCTATATATATGGAAAATCATTTTGTTTAGAAGATCACAATACAATAGAATAGGGGATAAAACTAGAGGAAGCAATTACTTATATACCATGTACTCAAATTTTGAATATTAATATAAAGATCGAGTTTCTTTCTCTGCAATTATGGTGTGGAATTATTTTCATGTGGAATTGGTCCTTTGTGATTATTAATTCAAAGAATTAGTTTCCATTTTTAAAACTTGTGCAAAGGGGTTATTTTTCCTTCACACTAATTCGAATATCAAGAAGCATGTGTGAAGAGTTGTCCTTATGTTTCTTATCTGATTGGATTTCTAAAAGAGAAGTTAAAATCAATTAAAATGATTGGTGTGTTGTGTACTCAATCATCTTACATTGATAGTATTGAAAGGTTGATAGTTTATCTAAAGGATAAAATAATCTCTTACAAAAAATTTACATGAGGGTTTTAGGAGGGGTGACTCTATGCCTAATAAGGATAAGGGATTGGTGTTATTCATAAAAGATATAAATTTCAAACAAAATCAATTCTTACTCTTAGTAGGTTCAGAGAAATAGCATAAAAGTAGAATCACAAATAGAATTGAATCAAGTTTTAGTAGCAGGGTAGATAGAGGATATCAATAGAAGATTGCAGAAACAAAGTAGAATCAGAAGTAGAGGAAATTGGTACGAAAGAAATTGGGTGAAATATGCATAGAAGGAAACATTAGAAAGAAAGTGGGAATCATTCAAATTAGAAGAATAATCAAATATATTTCAAGACTTTATGTCATCTTGATAGATTGCAGATAAAAAGTAAAGAAATCAATCTTCTATAAAAATATTCAACCAAAGGAGATAGTTGGAGAATAGGTGCACCGCCTAGGTTCTGTAGAGCTTGAAGTGTAGGGGATTGAACCACATATAGGTGACTCCCATTAGTTGGCTAAGTTGGATGGAAAATTTGATCATAGAGAATTGCATACTCTTAGAATTTTCCAATCTATTGATTTGGGAACCAACAGATTAGCCACTATGCTAGGGAGTTGTGTACAAAAACATATTCAAAATATTTGGTGTATAAAAAAGTACTCTGCTAGAAAATAGAACCCACAAGATCAGTGTAAATAATTCCTCACATTAAGGTGGCGACTCTAACAAAATAACCTTCATAATATATGAATGAATAATAATCTATGAATTGAAAAGAACTAATTCAAGACATTTGACTCTTAAATTCTCTAAAGCTCAACCTTGTATGTTTGGAGGAAGGTCATTAACACAAGTTCACCCCAACAAACATATAGAGTTCACTTAGAATAGAAGTAGAACCATACATATCAAAAGGGAATTAAAAAATTCAAGTAAAAACAGTCCAATGGATTTTGAATATGGAAGGAGGTTCTTTGAGATAGAGTTTGGTTTGCCTAAGTATTATCCAGATGAGAATGGTTTTCCTGTGCTTGGTGAGAGACCATCTGAAGAAGACATGAAATTGACCCATGTGAATAATTTAAATAAATATCAAAGGCCTAATTATCCTCCTGGTTTTGAAATATCTAGCAAAAGTTCATAAGGAGTTCAGAATGATGATTAAGAAAACCAAAAACTGTAGGTGCAACAATGGCTGAGAGAATTGTTAACTCATCTTACAACTACCATTGAGGAATTACAAGCCATATATCAGAATATTGATCTATCCCAAGAAATAAAGGCTATCGTTGGTCGATTGATCAAACCCGCAATGTCAGAACATAATTCCTAAAGATCCAAACAAGGTGAAAGAACCCTTGAAGGCATGCAAGGAACAAATGATCAAAATGGCAAGATGGGAGTTAATCAAGATCATATCATAATCCATAACAATTCCTTGTACGAAGATGAACAAGGTAGAAGAATGAGATATCAGCCTCCACATCATAATAGTAACCACTATCAGCAAGGATGTAATCATCATATAGGATATCATGACCAATTTGGGTACTGGCCCCATCATTAGAATTTCCAACTGCACAATCCACCATCATCTCCTCCTAATTTTCAAATTTATAATAATTATAATTTTAAATACCAATAGATTCCCCGAAACCATGGACCTTACTTTCACCTAGATCCTTTTGCATTTACAAGAGGCCCTATGAATATTAATAAATGAAAACCCTTGGATTTCACACTAATCAATGTTTTTCCTCCCTGAATGAAGCCTATTGATGAATTTTGTTTAGTGTTTTACATGGATGCTTATGATAGAAAAACCAATTATGAGATCAGATCAAGAAATCCACATACTTTATAGGATGCATGTAGGGTTGAAATCACAATAGAATAACAAAAAATTTGTTGGAAAATTGGGAAGAAGAGATGATGTCAAATTGCATAATCCCATAGCTCCAAAACAAAACAAAGAAGAAGATAATTTGGATAAATTCATAAGTGATTTAAAAGAATTAACAACACAGGTGAGTAAAAATGATAAATCTTAGTTTAATAGAGATGATAGACCATAATTAAATAGGAATTATAGAATAAGGTTACAATATATGCCATACAACACAACTTGGAAGGATGGGAATCTTGAAACAGTGCCAAGGTGAGAGAATCTCCAATGGAGATGTTCAACCTCACATAAAAAACACAAAAATACTCAGAGAGACTGCAAAATCCAGAGATATATTCATCAACCAACTACATGTTGGGCTATGAGGCCTTCCTGATTATGGCCAGTTACAATCATAAAATATGTTCTAAATATTCATGCTAAGATTCTAAATGAACAACCCTATTTTTCTTGCTTCCCTTACACTACCTCTACATGATCTACTGACTCAATATATAGAGAATTAAACAACAATTCAGCCAAAAGTTACATTCCCCAAGAAGGAAACATATTACAAATATAGGTCCTACCAAAACATATCAACAAACCATGATCGGTAAAATAAATAAGAGCAATAATAGGGAACAATCCCCCAAGGAATAAAGAACCATGAGCTAAGATTACAATGGCTAATAATCCAAGATTCTCGAGCGCAACATAAATCTCTAGAAAGGTCCTTGATAATCATGAACACGTTACCCATGACTAGAAGGAGAAGGAAATATCAAAGCGCTATCAACATAAGGAGATGTGATCATAGGAAAATGATCCATGAATGTTCTATAATAGGAAACTATGAGCACATACACTAACTTGCACAGGATCATGACCGCAACTAAACCATGCCAGCTAGAAACAAGAACAAGAAACTGCTACTAAAACAAAATAGTTTGCAAGACAGCTCATAAACCCAAGATTTTCCTACATATGACACCTAGGGTAATTAAAATTGATGCTCTTGAATCAGAACTAATGTGCTACCTGAGAATAATCCATCAAATCCATCTCAAACTGAGAAATCATGTAGAATATTCAACTGGTCTATCCTTCTGCTTTCACTAAATACTCCATGTAATCCTTTCCTCTTGTAATTTCTCCAACTCTCTTATCCAAGATATCTTCAATAAATTCTACCTTCTTAATATGATACTCTTTCTTCATGTCCAATTCATCATCTGACTCGTGATACTCATACAAATCAGCAACATTGAATATAGGATATATGTCCATGTCAACTAGTAAATCAACCTCATAAGCATTACCACTGTCAAATTTCTTTAGTATCTTGCAAGGTCCAAACTTCTTCATCTTTAGCTTACTATAAGTACGAACAAGAAATATGCCTTTCTTCAAAGGAATTATGACTTTATTACCAACCTAAAATTCTTTATGTCTCCTATACTTATCAGTAGTATCCTTGTATTTCTTTTTACTATATTCCAAATTAAGTTTCACTTCATCATGCAAAGTCTTCATGTATTCAGCATAACCCTTTGCTTTAGCACTTCTCTTCTCTCCTGAACCAAGATCATTCATGTTTGATATGCCCTTAGGATGCATACCTATTACAACTTCAAATGGTGTTTTCCCTATAGTCATATTCACAGAATTATTATATGCAAAATCTACTTGTGCTAAAACCAAATCCCGATTTCAAAGCTTATCACCAACTAAACATCTTAACAAATTACCCAAACTTTTGTTCATAACTTCAATTTGTACATCTGTATGAGGATGAAATTTAGAAATTGTTAGGATTAAGTAATATTGAGAGAGGGGTGAATCAATATTAGAGAAATTTAAACTTAAAATTATCAATTTCCAACTTAACCAGATAATTGTTGAAATGAAAAGAACAAAAACACAAAACACACAACTCCTAACACCATTAATTTGTTCTCGAGGAAACTCTAGCCAAGGGAAAACCCCAGTGGGGATGGTACCAACAAATATGCACTAAAATTATTATGTCCCTATTAGGAGATGAATATTACATTAGTACATTTCCCTGTTAAAGGAATGCAAAACCATGTTAAAGTTATACACTGAGCTCATTGCTCATACAATCAGAAATATGTCTTTGTTCAATATTTTATCAAAATGAACATAAACAAGCATCTGTTATGCTTAATTAGTTCTATTTGTAGCTCACATCACCATCTGTCTGATTCTAAGATCACAATACATCAATTCATCCCTTCGCATACATACCATAGTTCGCTTCTCAAAAGCTCTACATATATATACATTATTACATATCAAGTCGGCTCCCAAATACATCACAAAATGGTGCCAACACTTATACAAAAATTAAATACAAATTCTGTGATCATACACTACAAAAATATTGGTAATACACAATCCTATTAATTTTTGTAGCTTATGTCATATGATCATTTAGAATACATATAATATATGTTGACTAATAATAAAATATTATATATGTTATATTATTATTAATCATATGAAATTTAAAATTCACTATTAATCTATTATATTATTGTAAATTAATAATTGATTGATGAAACATTATAAGTTTGATTAAATTATAATTAATGGGAAGAGGCATGTCCTTTAAGGACATGCCTCTCTAAAGGCATATATACATAATCAATTGTCATTATATTAATCTCAATAATAATGAATATACATGTCCCATGAAGGTACATGTCTCTCCTAGCCTCATTCCCAATATAAATGAAAGAGAGATTTTTGTATTTGAAAAACACATACAAAATAGAGTGATATTACATTTTCATCTATCCTAAAACTTAACATGGTATCAAAGCCAGACTACAAATGTAAGAGAGTAGTTTGTTGATGGTGAATGTGTAATTGTCTGAAAAAATACAGTCTGAGTAAAAGGACCATATCTCACAAATACACCATTGGATTTTTCTGAATTTTGGATATGTTGGTGATAAATAAATTTTAAAGAATCTTACCGAAGAGATTGGAGAGAATTGTGAGGTACAAAAGTTATGACTAACTATGTAAGGGTCTATGTGAAATTCCTGAAAGCTACTTTCATTAAAGAGATATATTAATTTGTTATGATCATGGTCAAGCATTAACAAAGAAACGCATATTAAAGGAAGGGTGTCTCTTTATAGAAAGAAAGAATTAATTATAGAGTGTTACCTCTCTTGGAGAAATCAATTCATTTCACAAGAAGAAATGAGAATTGTTCAATGATATAAGAGTGGGAATTGTACATTGTGGGGGGGGATAATAACGAATGTTACATTTCCATTTGAACCATCCTTAGTGGAGAGATAATTAAAATGGGAGATGTCTCTCAAATAATATGAGAAGGTTTTTTTTGATTTGATGTATATGGACCTTCATTGAAGCAACTTGTGTCAAGTATGTTAATGTGTAGATAAGTATCTATTATCCTTGAATATTACATTTATCTACTCTTTGCAGTCTCTCTCTCATCTATATTTCTATATGTATTATAAGAGCTATTTGACTTGATCTTTTCTGGAAATGATCTTGCAAGAAAAGAATATTGATACCAGATTCAGAGGGTCTGACAGTTCATCTTCAGAAATCTTGGATAAAAGGATCAATAGATTGATATCTTCTCAATGAGTTCTTCTTTGTGAGAAAAGTTTGAGGTGAAATCTCTTGTTTCCACCCTCTATGTTGAGGCATGATGGATGTCATGTGTGTGACTCCATATTTTTTTAATGGGCCTTCCCCTTGTGTACATCATGAGGAAGTGACGACTTCTAAATGATTATCACTTGTATTTGTTAGAGTTATTGGAAGGTGATGACCTTACAATAACTTGACCTTCTATTGTGATAGACATTGTGTGATGGCTGAAACAGATCATAATAGATGATTTCCCACATGGTGGATTCAGTTCCTTAAATATACCATTGACATCCTATTGTGATAGACATTGTGTGATGGATGAAACAAATCACAATAGATGATTTCCTGCATGGTGGATTTAGTTCCTTAAACAGAATTTGACCTTCTATTATGATAGACATCATGTGATGGATGAAACAAATCACAATAGATGATTTCCTGCATGGTGGATTTAGTTCCTTAAATAGACCATTGACCTTGTATTGTGATAGACATCATGTGATGGCTAAAACAAATCACAATAGATGATCTCCTGCATGGTGGATTCGGTTCCTTAAATAGACCATTGACTTTCTATTGTAATAGACATCGTGTGATGGATGAAATAGATCACAATAGATGATTTCCTGCATGATGGATTCAGCTCCTTAAATAGACCATTGACCTTCTATTGTGATAGACATTGTGCGATGGCTGAAACAAATCACAATAGATGATACCTTATATTAAGGATACATTACCTATGGAAATTTTTGAGTTATGGTGAATATCATGAGACTTAATATTCTTGGACGAACCATATCTCTTGATATCATGATGAGGTGATATCTTCTCTCTTAAAAGTAATGGATCTTTTGTGAATTGCATTTTAATAGATTTTATCTTCTCTAGCTAAGAGGGAGTGTTGATTTTTTTAGTAGATATGGTGAGGGTCATAGGTGTTGACACGGGAGACCACTACACATTCTATTTGATCATCCTCCCTAGCTAAGAGGGAGTGTTAATTTATGTAGCTTCATTTGTATGATAATTTAGAATACATATAATTGTTGGAAAGTGGTTCATTTAGGAATATTCTGGAACACTTTAAGCTTTTCATTTACGGAAACACATCTGGTATGAATGTTCGCTTGGTGTACAACATAGTTTTGGAGTTATATCTTGCTAAATGACAAAGTCTGGAAAGTAGAATTACAGAGCATAGCAATATAGTTTTGGTCAATGAACATAGTGTATAGAGAATGAAGGCATGCAAGATTAGGAGAAGCTATTTTGGGATGTATATGACCTTCAGTTAATGTTTCTTATGTTTTGGTGTTGATCGCAGTAAGTTAAAGTATATTAAAGACATGCAAAGATAGAGAAACAATGATACAGGACAGTCGAAAGGTTGTGATGAATAAAGGAGTATAATGCAGAGTCCAAACGTGCTAAGTTGGATTTAGATTGAGGATTACCTATTTTTTGATAGTATATGATTGTCAACTTGGTATTTACTTATTGTA